>CAIGQQ010008883.1:1152330-1169848 GCA_903798035.1 Danio albolineatus
TTATATTATATTATATTATATTATATTATATTATATTATATTATATTCCATGGTCTGTTTAAATTCTTGATTCTGATTGGCTGGTGGGTGTGGTATATTTCGTTGAAACGCACAGGTAGTTCCAGTCAGTTTTGATTACAGTTGGAAATAAATGCGCTTCTCCCAAACATCTACAGTTACTATAGCAACTTGCTTGTGCTGCGCTTGAAATCAATGAGGGCTTTTAATGGCGGACGGGAAATTCTCAAAATTAGGAAAATACTCATAAACTATCCTACAAAATCAAGTTTTAAGAGTTTTTCAAGCGAGAATATAGTTATTTTAAAGTCAAATCGGCAGTTTGTTTGCATGGATAGCGCGTCTTTAAAAATTTGGAAGCTCCAGGCGGTCAGCGGCAGCTCCGCAAACGGCTCCCCCTGAGGGAAGCTTCACGTCGGTCAGACCATCTGAAGACCCGCGGCTGGATCTAATCTCCTGCATCTCTGTTGTTAAATCGGGATATATAATTAATCTTTTGGTGTATGTAGCGGTCAGTCTCTGGACATTTGAACCTATATAATTTGTTCTCAGGTGTTTTTGACCGATCGCAAGTAAGTTTCATAATTAATTTATGACCGTAAATATCGCACTGATCCTGCGTGTTTGGCTGATTGCTTTTGTTTTAAAGAAGATCAATAAAGCAGAATGTTCTCCTACCTGTCCTGGTATGTTCTTTCATTATGCAAACTTTACCTATATTTAACAGCAGAGATTTTGGCTGCTTCAAAGATTCTAGAATACACTTTCTTGTCAAGACAAAGCCAATATACAGATCCTCCCTCGTCAGAGAAGCAGTAGAAAGTTGACAAAAGAAACGTGTGTCTGAGAATGTGTTATTTATCCACCTGTGATCGGACTAATCTTATATTAGCAGATATAAAGAGCACGTGCGCTCTCTCTCCCTCTCTCTGTCTGCTGCCTGTCAGCCTGTCAGCCTGTCACAGCTGATTCAGTGGAGGGACTAGAAAATCGATCATGTAAAAACGGACAAAAATTCGGACAAATATTGCGCTGCAAACAGCAAAACTATTTTAAACTTATGCCTACCTTGGCAAATGACCATGGAATAAGTGGGATAATCAACGGCTTGCCGTGCGTTAAAGGATTTTAATGCACTTCGCGGAGGCGACCACACTTCGCTGCGCGTCGTGTGGTCCTTAGCCTCCACGTCGTGCATTAAAATCCTTTAACGCACGGCAAACCGTTGATTATCTCTTACATATTATATTGCATTCATTCATTTTCTTTTTGGCTTAGTCCCTTCATTCATCAGGGGTTCTTATGCAACTTATCCATAATATGTTTTACGTAGCGGATGTCCTTCCAGTCGCAACCCGTCACTGGGAAACACCCATACTCTTTCATTCACACATATACAAACAATTTAGCATACCCAGTTCGCCTGTAGCGAATGTCTCTGAGTCTGGACTGTGGGGGAAACCAGAGCTCCTGGAGGAAACCATAAAACATATGCTGGATATGTTTAGGTTGCTGGTTCATTCTGCTAATTACCCGAATTAAATAAGCAGCAATTTATATTTTTTCCTAATTATTGAAGCAGCATCTAATATCTCCATTTGCTCTGCCACGCAAAAGATATTAAATATTAAACAAGTTTTTTTTTTCTTTTCCTCCAGACATTTACAACATATCAGTGAGTAGAAAGTGAGCTTGCATATAATCTCAGCTTTTACATTAAAGCCCTTGACAAAATCAAGTTAACCTCATATTTTTAGCTTGCTATTTTACTTTTTAAAGGAAATGTAATGCTTGGGTTAAGCCATGATTGACAGGGTAATGCGCACTGCCACAGAAGCAGAAGTGTGACTTTAGCTTTAATCTGGGAGTCATTGAGGGTGTTGCTTCCAAGCTAATTAGAGAGTTAAAACAATTGGCAGTTTTTCAGTAGGAGTCAGTGGCGATGACACAGGGCCTCTCCTCTGCTCGTTTAGCCAATTAGCATCTTCATTCCAGTCCAATCCCGCCGCCTCGGGCCATTCCTCAGTATTCGGCACTCGCAGGGCTTTTTTACAGACCCAACTCGCAATTATTTTGTGATGGGGCCAAAATGCTGTTGTTTGCAGGGCACATTATTTTGTGGAAATCTGAGCTTGTTCGAAGGATACGGTAATGTTTTCTTAGAATGCTGATGGAATGGATGTTTTCTTTTAAGCACCATAGAGTATTTGTGTGAAGAAGGTCGCGGCCTTTCATATACAGTATGGACGTGCCAGTATGGCAGTGCTGCTGGGTGATTCAGCTTTATATAGAGGAGACTTCCAATGAATGAAAGCGGAAGGGGTTTCGTGATGTTGATACTAGAAAGCCACAGTGGGAGTTTTTTTTTTTCTTTCTCTTTTTGTACTGCAGTTCTCTACACGGCGAGAGAGAGTCAATGTTGCATGTTATAGGAATGTACAATACTGTGATTTTTGCTGAAAATGTATATTTTTACTAGCAAAAATGTAGTAGTAATAATAATGATTTTGTAAATTACGTTATTGTATTTTTATATTTTAGTACATTATAACACAAATATATGACTAAAATGAATGAATGTAAAACATTATATGACTACGGAATTGTAAATAATAATTATTTAAAATTAAATTTGTACAATAAAATATGTAAAATAATATTGATGAATTGTATTATTTCATTGCATTTCTAAGCTTTTACAAAATTGTTAAAATAGTATTAGTTATTGAACAAATATCAGCTGATTATTATTATAAATAATAATAATAATAATAATAATAATAATAATAATAATAATAATAACAACAACAACAACAACAACAACAACAACAACAACAACAACAACAACAATAATAATAATAATAATAATAATAATAACACAATGCATATTCAAGGTGTATTCTGTTAAATAACCATTTATATAAATAAATGAGATTAAAATAATGTGCAATTAAAAATAATAGAATAAATATAGTAAATATGGAATAAATAGTAACAGTAAAATATTTTTGGCATTATTGCTATTATTGATATTATCTTTATATATATTTTTTTAACTCTAAAATTTTGTTTACCTTTTTAAATAATTATATTATATTATATTATATTATATTATATTATATCATATCATATCATATCATATCATATCATATCATATCATATCATATATTATATTATATTATATTAATTATATTATTCGCAGGGTGCCACGGTGGCCTAGTGGTTAGCACGTTCGCCTCACAGCAAGAAGGTCGCTGGTTCGAGCCCCGGTTGGGTCAGTTGGCATTTCTGTGTGGAGTTTGCATGTTCTCCCCGTGGTTGCGTGGGTTTCCTCCGGGTTCTCCGGTTTCCCCCACAAGTCCAAAGACATGTGGTATAGGTGAATTGGGTAGGCTAAATTGTCCGTATAGTGTATGAGTGTGAATGTGTGTGTGTGGATGTTTCCCAGGGATGGGTTGCTGCTTGAAGGGCATCCGCTGCGTAAAAATATGCTGGATAAGTTGGCGGTTGATTTCGCTGTGGCGACCCCGGATTAATAAAGGGACTAAGCCGAAAAGAAAATGAATGAATGAATATTATTCGCATGAATTTATTTAGTGTATTTTTGTGGTCAGTGTTTCTGCACACCACTCTTTGTAGATGTATATGTGTAAGTGTGACTGTATGCTCTAATCGTGCATGCATAGCTTGTACGCACACTTGCGTTGCAATCAATCTGAACGTATAACCTATTTTAACAGCACAGGCTCTTTCTTAGCATCAGGCTCCAGCTCTCGTCAGTATGTGCCTCCAGAGCCCCTCCGTCCCTCAGATTAGCAGAGACGCACTGCTCTTTTCAATCAATCCCCATGAAGGCAGTAAATCAAGGCTTAAGGTGCAGCGTAGCACTCCATTCCACCACCCTGTTTTTTCATCTCATCACCGTGCAAACAGTACGCAGGGCTCCTGCTACGCGCTGATGATCCACTGCCAGTTTAATCATCACTAGTGACCTCACTCATCAATACCGCATTAAAAAAAGCTCCACTGCCAGCCGTTTCAATCGCAGAGCCCATCACCACCTGGCCGACCTTTTCTCCGTCTGGCCCCGTTTGTTGTTTGACTACATCCACGGCTTGCCTATGAAGACGCTGCTGCCGGCTTGCTTTTGTTTTCCACTAGAAACTCATGAGTGGAAGAGAAGTGGATGTGAAATTGTGTCCGTCTGTTATATTGTTTATTTAGCTATTAAATGTTTAGTACAATAAACATTTTACCTGAACAGATTATCAAAAATTTTAAATAAAGCAGGAAAAACCAACGAAAGATAATGTTTTGTGATTACCTAGTGTTTACATTGTGTCTACATTTGCCTATGAAAATAACATTATGCTACTGTTATATACTGTATATTCATTCATTCATTCATTTTCGTTTCGGCTTAGTCCCTTTATTAATCTGGGGTCGCCACAGCGGAATGAACCGCCAACTTATCCAGCATTTGTTTTAAGCAACGGATGCCCTTCCAGCCACAACCCATCTCTGGGAAACACATCCATACATTCTCATTCACACACATACATACACTACGGACAATTTAGCTTACCCAATTCACCTGTACCGCATGTCTTTGGACTGTGGGGGAAACCGGAGCACCCGGAGGAAACCCACGCAACCACGGGGAGAACATGCAAACTCCACACAGAAATGCCAACTGGCCCAGCCGGGGATCGAACCAGCGACCTTCTTGCTGTGAGGCGAACGTGCTACTCACTACGCCACCGTGGCGCCTTATATACTGTATATGCAATGAATATATAAGGCAAGTTATGCAATACATATGTATTGTTATCCGTAGTCCATCGGTCAGTCGGTCCATCCGCCCATCCGTCCGTCACTCAACCAACCAACCAACCAACCAATCAATCAATCAATCAATCAAACAATCAATTAAGCAATAAATTAATCAATCAATCAATCATTCAATCAGTCCGTCAGTCAGTCAGTCAACCAATCAAGCAGTCAATCATTCAATCAGTCCGTCGGTCCGTCAGTCAGTCGGTCAGTCAGTCCGTCCGCCCGTCCGTCCGTCCGTCCATCAGTCAATCAATCAATCAATCAATCAACCAAACAATCAATCAACCAATCAATCAATCAATCAACCAACCAACCAACCAACCAATCACTCAGTCGATCGATCAATCAATCAATCAATCAATCAATCAAGCAGTCAATCATTCAATCAGTCGGTCCTTCAGTCAGTCAGTAAGACAGTCGGTCAGTCAGTTCGTCCGTCCGTCCGTCCGTCCGTCCGTCCATCAGTCAGTCAATCAATCAATCAATCAACCAATCAACCAACCAATCAATCAATCAATCAGTCAGTCAGTCAGTCAGTCAGCAAATGTTAATTGTTAGCCAATGCCATGCATATACAGGTAAGGTAACACTTTAGTTTAGGCACTAATTCCCACTATTAACTAGTGGCTTATTACCTGATTATTAGCACCATATAAGCAGTTTAATGAACTCGTGATTTGAAGTGGCAGTTAACGTTTGTTAATAGCAGTAATTTAAAATAAAGTCTAAATTTCAGAGGTCGCCACAGCAGAATGAACCACCAACTATTCCAGCATATGTTTTACGTAACGGATGCCCTTCCAGCCGAAACCCAGTACTGGAAAACACCCTTACACACTCATTCACATACATACACACACACACACACACGCACATGCACACACTCATACACCACAGCAAGTTTAGTTTATTTAATTCACCTATAGCGCACGTCTTTGTACTGTGGTGGAAAATGGAGGACCTGGAGGAAACGTGAACACAAGGCAACATGCAAACTCCACACAGAAATGCCAATTGGCCCAGATGGGACTTGAATCAGCAATCTTCTTGCTGTGAGGCGACAGTGCTAACCACTGAGCCACCGTGCAGCGATAAGAGAACAGTATATAGAATTAATATTTTTTTAATTTATAGCAATTTTGTTTATTAGATATTGCATCTCAAATAAAAATAAAATAACATTTCAAATAATATATATATTCGCATAGTATGAGTAATGTGATTTGTTTGTGTGTGTGTGTGTGTTTTAAATACATTTGCGTTAGTGATTAGCTACAGGATACAGTATGTACAATACTGTAAACAATATTGTAACACTCTAATTGTTAGGCAGAAGTGTAATGATGTTTGTGTTGCTTTACCCTTTGATGTTATGAGTAATGTCATGAAACCAGAGACTTGTGGACACAGGAGACACATGTAAATAACAGGTGCAAATACCAAACCCTCTCCCTTGACGGTGTGTTTTCGGATCCCCAAGGCAGGTTTTATCAGGTGTAAACGGGGCCGTGCACACACCACTGTTCTTATGTACCTGTGATAGTGAAACGTATCGTCATGAGAGCAATTGAGAGATAAACGGAGAAGTGCTCAGGGGCTCCGCTTCTGTCCCGTTAAAGTCTGCGCAAGCTCTGTCACGAGGAAAAGTCAAACCTGAGGCATCATTAACAGATCTCTAGTGAGTCCTGCTGTAAATGACTGTGTTGAAAACAAAACCCTTCGCGGTTCGCGAGTCAGAGTTGCTGCTGAACATTTGTTCCCACTGCACTCAGACAGTTCCTCACAGTTTGAAGAAACATTTTACAGTTTATACAGCTTTGCCAGAGCTGTGGCTTTCAGTCATCATTCTGCCACTAGTCCTTTACAAAATAGCAAAAATGCCTAAACTTAAAAATGGGTCAAAAAATCGAATTCACTTTCTTACAGCTTGCTATCTTTTTTTGTGACAGGTCACCATAGTGGAATATGCCACCAGTTGGTACAAAATCTAATTTTTTACAAACTTTTTTAAGTAGTGTGAAAATACTGTTATTATAATTGTTTATTTTTATTTTAAATTCCATTTTAAATTTGGATAAATTATATAAATTTGCTAACATGTAGTTTTAAATATAATATAATATAATATAATATAATATAATATAATATAATATAATATAATATAATATAATATAATATATATATTATTTTATTGTAATTATAAAAATACTTGAACATTTTAGCAATATTTCATCACTATTATTATTATTATTATTATTATTATTATTATTATTATTATTATTATTATTATTATTATTAATGTATTATTATTATTAATGTATTATTATTATTGCCCATTGTTAATAATTAATAAATTAATTCATGCATTAATTAATTAATTTATTTGCACACAGTTTTAGTTATTATTTAAATATTTTTTCTTTAGACAAAATAAAATAATTAATTAATAATCAATAATTAATTTTGTAACCGATGTTAATAAATGCAAATGTATGACCTGTTTCTATAATAGCACATCTATTATAATTCTATAATAATCCAGTATATTAGCCACCAATGTTTATTGACCAGTCTTGGAAAACATAAAGGCAACAGCATGAAAATCTTGGATTGGTGGATCTCATACTTTTTTGGTTGCACTGTATGACGGGATACGACATGATACTGTCTATAAAAAGGTTTTAATTATCTATAAATAAGTTTTAATGATCTGAAGTTAACTACATGAGAATTACAATTTTGCAATAACGGCCACGAAACGATGAAAATGGTGCTCTGGTTTCTGGTTTCATAGCACATCTATAATAATTCTATAATAGTCCAGTGTATTAGCTACCAATGTTTTTGGCAACAGCATGAAATTAGCACAGTGGATCTCATATTTTTTTTGGTTGCACTCACATGTACAATACGATTACATAAACCAATATGACATTTTGCCACCCTGACACCCTTAGAAAAAAATAACAAAAGATAATGTATAAATGATAAACATTATTATTATTTTTTTCTTTTTCTGCTGATGCTGACAAACTACCACCCTCCCCCATATGTATGGTGAAAATGATTTCATGCAGCATTCAATTATCTAGTGTTATACATGGGCGAGCAAATTACAAACATGTTCATCATCTAGTCAGTTTTTAAAATCAGTGTTGGTATCAGCCAAAGAAATTGACTCTTTTAGCTCATCCCTAAATTAACTGAAATTGCAGGTCCTGAATCTTAAGTTTTTGCATTCGTATTCTCAGAATCTAGTGATATTTACACGCTGTTAGCATTCACCTAAGCCGAAGCCCATCGTCATTTGGTCTGCAAGCTGTAGAGGCCATACAGTACTACATGACTTAAGATTTAATGAATGAAAATCAATCACTATATTCATAGATCTTCTTTAAATAGTTTCTGAAGCATGTTAGCATCACTGTGAATAGACTGGGTGGGATCCCATCTGTATTGCTCTCATATTATTTAATTGGATGTCAGAAAAAGATTAGAGAGCTCAACCCATAGTAGAAGATAATTGATTTATAATACATTAGTCGGGTCGGTTGAAAGCACTTTCCGACTCGCAGCCAATCCAAGAGCGCAGCAGGTCAGGGGGTTTATGGGAATGAATGGTGCGGGGGGTAGAGTCGGCCCTGCACAGTTGTACTCTCTACTGGGCAAAACACTGAGTAATGTATTCCTCCCCCTTCCAAACCCTCAGGGTGCCACAGTCCACCCCAAAAAGCCGGAGAGAGTGGGGTAGGAGGAGGCTCTTCTGCCCTAGTAGATGATACTAGAGGAATGTCCCATTTAGTGTTGTTTAGAATACTGGACTTTAATACAATATCTTTTAAAAAATAGACATCTATACCAAAGTATTACAACAGCTTTAAATAAGTTAGCAATATTAATGTAATCTAATTTTATATCTAGAGAAGTAAATACTAGACTAACTTATATAAACTATATAAAACCATTAACAAACTATAAGCAAATTACAAGCAATAATAAAAAATCTGAACAAATATACAAATGAAAACAGTGCTTAATATTCACCAAGCATGTCTAATAATGATTTTGTCTGCGGTTTTTGATTGAAGTTAAGGTTGCTGTCACTTAAAAACAAATCTTCCTTGAATATTTACTTAATATTTAATTTTAGACATTTTATTGTAATTGTAATTTAAGATTGAAATTGCTATTTCTTTGTTTTTGACACATATATCCTACAGTATGTGTTGAATCACAATAACTTATAAATGTAACATTTTTTTGATTGAGAGAGAAATGTACAGATCTCTGCCGCATCATGTGCTAGTTCTTTAAACCCCTAACAGTCACCCCAATTTTTGAGTAAAAGTTTTGAAAATGGTATTGTAATGGTTCAGACCTCAACGTAGCAGGTTCTGGAAAAAAAAAATAATAATAATGTAGAAAAATTTAAACTGTGTCTAAAATTTAAAGTCTGTGTGAAATTCAAAATTTACAGTGTATATTTTGCTAGCAAACATAAAGTCTGAAACAGTACTTAATTTGTGAATTGCGATGCCCCGGAACAGATCGGGGTAACGGATATGACATGTTACCAGGTGAAGGAGACGTGTAGCGGACAAAAGTGGCCAAAAAAGTGTGTGCAGGGGGGGGGTTGGTCGGGGGGCGGTCGGGGGGTGTTGGTCGGTGGGGGGCTAGATGGTTTTGTCTTGGACAAAAGTGAAGAGGGTTGGGGAGTCGCAGAAGAAAGTGAAAGAGAACAGCGGATGGGGAGGAGGACGACTGAGATAAAATTGAGGTGGCATGGTGGCTCAGTGGTTAGCACTGTCGCCTCATAGCACTGTCCCCTTTCAGTCCAAAGGCATGTGGTATAGGTGAATTGAATAAACTAAATTGGCTGTAGTGTATGAGTGTGTGTATGTGAATGTGAGAGTGTATGGGTGTTTCCCAGTATTGGGTTGCAGTTGGAAGGGTAAACGCTGTGTAAAGCAAATGATGAATGAGTTGGTGGTGACCCCTGATGAATAAAGGGGCTGAGCTGAAGGCAAATAAACAAAATTAAAATGTCAGCAACTTCCGATTCACATGAACTTGAATTTAGTTATAAAACAAATACAAAACGGGCGCCACGGTGGCCTAGTGGATAGCACGATCGCCTCACAGCAAGAATGTCACTGGTTCGAGCCTCGGCTGGGTCAGTTGGCATTTCTGTGTGGAGTTTCCATGTTCTCCCCGTGGTTGCGTGGGTTTCCTACAGGTGCTCCGGTTTCCCCCACAGTCCAAAGACATAAGCTAAATTGTCCACAGTGTGTTTGTGAGTGAGTGTGTATGGATGTTTCCCAGAGATGGGTTGCAGCTGGAAGGGCATCCGCTGCGTAAAACAAATGCTGGATAAGTTGGCGGTTCATTCCGCTGTGGCGACCCCGGATTAATAAAGGGACTAAGCCGAAAAGAAAATGAATGAATGAATGAACAAATACAAAGCAATTGTGTGACAGCAGTCTCCTAACTGCCACCAAAAAACAAACAAAACTGCAAACAAAAAGGGTCCCAGGCCTGATCCTCTCTAGCCTTCCACTGTCTCGCTCCTAACACTACACTCCCATGACTCTTGGCTCTTACAGAAATACAATATATGTACAGTATATTATTTATTGTTTATCAAGTTAAGTAACTATTTTTTATATACTGAGAAATACAAACCTTAGAAATGCTGTAAAATGAGACATGAAATCGTTTTGGGAATTTATACTTTTGACAAAACTAGTCCCCATTTCAATCCACTGCTGGATGCATAAACTTGTCGCATCTCAGAGACAATCAGAGACTCAGAGGAGCACTAGTGAAGTGATGAGCACACATTGGCTGGAGATGCTAATGGTGCTGTCTAAGATTACAATCAACTGGCTGATAGAGAGAGAATATATGGATGCCACTGAGAGATTCTTACTCACTTTAAATAAAGGACATTATCTCGTCTTAAGTAAGAAGCACATGAGTCATCTGCAAAAAGCGAAGCAGTACGTTCATTTTATTTCTTTTGTGCCAGAAATTGTTTTACTGAGATTTATTTAATTGTTTGACTTTTGCTTGTTGGAGGTTTGTACGGAGGAAATTGCAGGAGAATAGGATTGGATTGGTTTGGGAAACTATGTGTTTGGTTGAACAACAATACTAACTAACTAACTAACTAACTAACTAACTAACTAACTAACTGACTAACTAACTAACTAACTAACTAAATAAATAAATAAACAAACAAACAAACAAACAAACAAACAATTTATTATCAACCAACTGAAGTAATAGTGTTTAATGTTTAACTTTGTTATTGCAAATTTTAGTAATTTATCAAGAAGTATTTTTCATTTAGGTAATTTCAGATAGTTAAAACCTAAATAAAATGAAATAAAATGATATTTACTTACAAGAAAGAATAAGCCCAACAGTTGAAATAAATAAACAAATAAATAAGTAAATAAAAAATTAAATTAAATTAAATTAAATTAAATTAAATTAAATTAAATTAAATTAAATTAAATTAAATTAAATTAAATTAAATTAAATTCAGAAATAAACTCAGAAATAAACTCAGAAATAAACTTTGAAATAAACTCAGAAATAAATTCAGAATTAAAGTTAAAACAGGAAATGTGAAACACTTTTAAACTATTAAAAAAATGCAGTGATTTTAAAAAGGCCTGATCAAATAACTATATTATTGTATAATTACTGCAATGTATAGACGTATATCCAGTCATATACAGTGCATATTCCATTCAGAAAGTTTGTTTTTACATTTATTTTTATGCTTTTACTAACATCTCTTCAATATTGCTGCAATTTTCTCTCTGTGCTCTGTTCCATTAAGACCCACAATTATAGTTTACATAAAATTGTTTGTACCTTTTATTGTTCCTCTTTGGATATATAAATAACAGATTAATAAACAAACTCACGTTGGAGGGAAATTCTAAAAAAAAAAGAGTTACTGTAGTAATTTTGGCCTCCAGTTCTGCAGCTAGCCAGGCGGTAGGCATCTCACAGATGGGTTAAATAAGTAAACAGATCACGCCCCGCATAATTAACCTCACTGGGACTCGACACATTCTATAAATGTCTGTGCACTTGGGGGAAAACAGAGGAGGACCTACTTGGAACCTGAAAGGCTATACGGATTGAAAAATATTGAGCTACTCCAACGCAAATCGAGTGAATTCATTGGGGCTGTTTTTTTAATGTGAAATGCCATCTGCCTTGCCATAATCTTAATGAGTTCTTCAAGTCTGTGTGTGGAAAGGTGAACACGATTTGACATGGTTTTTGACTTGTTGATCTTCAGCGCAGTGATTGAATATGTAACACAAACACCTAATTACCATCATTTTTATCACCAACACATATATAATTAATGCATATGTGCAGTGTTGTTTGAGGTTCACAGTGTGTACACTTTCTTTCTGTGTTTATTTTTATTACTATAACTTCTTTTGTTGCTGTTGGAGAGGTAGATTTAATGAAAACGATTAGAAGCGATGTTCTAGGTAAGGGATTGGATGAGTTCTGTTTCCTTGACCTTCTTCACACACTTGCACAAGTACACCACATCCACCCACACACTGCTCATAACAATACACTCAGTGCCTTTCAAGTGGACCGTGATCTCTATACAAATTTAAATGCGTATCCCTCCAAGGATGGGATATTTGAAGGATGTTTGAAAGTGTTTGAAAAAAATTGTATAGGTCTCAGAGATCTGCACAGAGGCGAGTATGAATCAGCAGTATGAATAGTCATAGAGTTTTGCCTGTCGGTACATCCATCCATCCATCCATCCACCCATAAACTGATTAGTAGGCCCACACGGATTCTGTGCGTGCAGAATTCCGCAGATATCTGCAGATTTTTGGCCCATCATTGATTCAGTTTATTTACTTGTGTAAATGTGTATAAATTTATATTTATTCAGTTTTTTTATTAATTTCACTAATATTACTGACTAATATTTAAATATTTTTATGATTTATTTCAATACAGTGAGTAAAGTAATATTTTCTGTCTTTTAGTAAAGATTTTATATGAGAGACTTGCTTTGTTTACCAAATCAAGTGGATGTAATTGGATTTGCATCATAAACATTAAATATAAGTTAAAAAGGTATTACTTTTATTTCATATAATAAGGTTTTAGTTATGATACTCACAAAATCATTTTGCATAAGTCCGCAGATTTTTTATAAAATTCTCCGCAGAAATAACAAAAAAATGTCCCCAGATTCCGTCTGGCCCTACCGATTAGTTTTCTTTCATATATTGTTCTGTCATTCTATCTAATTCTATTTTTCCATCCATCTTTCTGTCATTATATTTCCTGATCCATCTGTCATCCCTTCCAATTACCCACCCAGTTTCATATATAAATACAAAATAGGAAAGTTTTGTTGTTCTGTCTTTATGTTTATCCATTTTTCTACTGGTCAGACTTCATTTCAAGGTTCTGAACAATTCTTATATTAAATTAACTATCTGTCTGTTGAGCATTCCATTCATCTATTTAGTTGCTGATCTAACAATCTGTTGTTAGATCAGCAACTGTTCTATACTTCTATCATCTTATCTGTCCACCTTTCTATCTACAGTATCATTCTGTATATGCATTTAATCTATCCTAATGTCTCCATATACTGTATTGTTTGAGCTATCAATCGTTTCACCCGTCCATATATTCAACGTCTATATTTATATCTATATAAATCTATGTACATATGCACTTGATACTTGTAGAGAATATGATGTATCTTCCTTTAAATCCATCACTTATTTCATCCATATATCCAATAAATTTATAAATTCGAATGAACAAAAAATACATTTGAATATATTTAATAAAGTTATGTTTTTGTAAATGTATTATTAATTTTCAAAATGAAGAAAAAATCATTAATTCGTTCATTTAATTTTTGGCTTAGTTCCTTTATTAATCTGGGGTTGCCACAGCGGAATGAACCACCAACTTATCCAGCATATGTTTTATGCATCGGATGCCCTTCCAGCTGCAACCCATCACTGGGAAACATCCATACACACTCATTCACACATTCACTACGGACAATTTAGCTTACCCAGCCGAGGCTCGAACCAGTGACCTTCTTGCTGTGAGGCGATCGTGTTACCCACTGCGCCACCGTGACGCCCCATGAAGAAAACTATTATTAAGAATGAAATTTTTGTAATATGTTATATGTTGTAGTATGTTTTTTTTCTTAAATTTGCACATTAAAAGTAACCTGAGCAGGTGGCACATGCCTTTCAGAAAAAAATAAAATAAAAAAAACGTTTAAAGAGCAACAGATGCTAAATTACTTCACTTGATCTAGATGCAAGCAAATGTTGAGAGGAGGGTTGAAGGGATTTGTCTTGACGTGTTGCAGACCGGCACGTCTGCAGAGAGTCCAGATTAAAGTATTAAGATGTCATTTAGATGAGCTATATATTATGACTGGACGCCATCAGCGCTGCCAAAATCGTGCATTCTTCAGAGCTTAAAGGATTCGCTTGGAGTACCTTTGTTTGTTTGTACTTGGCTTGTGGAGCGTGCCATTCTGGTGATGGATCGTACTCTCTAGTATCGTACATTATTTATAAATGCAAAAGGTTAACAGACATGGGTACGTGAGAATAGTTAATTGCACACAGGAACAGTGTCGGGTGTTATTTATTTATTTTTTTACTTTTCTGAGAGACATGGATTATGTTTTATAATTTCCTCCATCTCATACCTCTTTAAAAGATTATTTGCCAAGCCAATTTCCATTTTGCCTGAGATATGCTTCTCCATTAGAGGTGGGTGCACACATGTTATTATCGTGGCGCATGCTTATCAGCTGTTGCTTCTCGGTGAGAAGCGGGCTGTAGTGATTTATCTTGTTTCTGTAACATCTACCCAACCACGTTTTCTTTTTGAAGTGGTGTTGCCATGGCACATTCGTAGCTAGGAAGGTTTGGCGGTGCTGAAGAGGAAAGGGGCAGAGGTTAGGCCTGGTGTGAAGCAGATCTATGCTAATGGATGCCCATTGGCATGTGGGAGGAAGTAAAATGGACACACATGCCACTTATCATGGCCACTGGGTCAAGGAACAAAAGGAAGCTTGGCCTGCGAGAGAGAAAATGAAAGAGATAAAGGGAGACGGGCCGATGCCCATAGTGGCCCATTACAAATGTTTGTTCTCTTTTCTCTGGTCATTTTCTTTCATCTAAATTATTGAGGAGAGCAGATCCAAGCAGGTAGGAGGGATCAATGTATTGGTCACTGCGTTCTACTTGTATTCGAGAGTCTCTCGTGGAATGTTTAAACAATGGCTTTTATTGATTTCACGTTTTAACAAACGGCTTTGCTCAAAAGGTCTTTTTGACGGTCATTGAAAATTCATCCTGTGTCTCTTAGGGAAAGCCTTGCCAATGGTTCTTGTCATATCTTGTCATAACACTACCAGGTATTGCCTCAAGATGCAATTAAAATGACAGTCAGATTACATCAGCAAGTGGCAATGTGACTTTTTTTTAGAACACATTGATATTCTCTGTCTGCGTGTCGCTCTGAAGTAACACCAGTAATGGAGGTGCAATAATTGGCTTGATTTTTTAACACATTAAAAAAACAAAAAACATTTTTTCCTAAAGTTTGTGAACAGACATGAATGACGTTCATACTTTTTAATTTAATTTGAAAAGATAAATGTTTTTTTCTTCTTCTTAAAAATGCTTGGATTTAATGCAGTAACAACAATTGTCCATCTGGTATGTGTTACACACAACAACATTTATTTATTTTTTTTAAAACAAACAAACAAAAAACACATGCGCGCACAAAAAATAAAAATAAAAATACGCCCACTCTATCATCAACCAGTCAATCATAAATTGTACAGGGTGACTGCTTCCCTCACAATCGCGCCAAATTCTCTGTTCTTCTGACATAAGGAGCAATGGCACTGCTTCTGAGAGCCTTATTCAGCTTTCTCTTGGCCGATCTGTCAGACTCGCTCCATTCTGAACGGCCTCCGGAGGCTTCACCTGTCGAACTAAATACGTATCTCCACCTAGTCAGGTGCAAGCGGGACTATACAAGCTCAGTAGCCCATTACCACAAAAAATAAAACAAAAGCAAGAACAACGAATGGCCTTCACTGACATTCATACTCTGAGCAAGCCATTGGAATTTGATTATAACTGAAACCCATTCTTCTGATTTCAGGAAATAATGCTTGCTACCTCTATATTAACCATATAGGTTCCTCCATAATATCTACACAGCTGGTTACCTGCCGTGTGCCTGGTCAGGACTTACAGTAGACCATCTGGGAAACCATCTAAGAGGCATGAATGAGATGTTTTCCTTGAGGTCTCTGTGGGCCCTAATGCCCTAGTGTTGTAATGGTGTCACAGTAGTGTAAGAACCACCGTCCTACACACATTATAAGGATCATTCACCCAATACTTTTGTTTTGTTATCAATAATTACTACCCCTATGTGTCATTCCAAACTCACAAGATATTCAGAACACAAATTACGATATTTAAGATCAATTTATATTTTACATAAATCTGGGCGATTTCTGATTCTCTATAGATAACAATGGTCCCAGCTCGTTCAAAGTTAAAAAAGTACAAAAACAGTCCATGTGTCTTCACTGGTTCAATCTGAATATTATGAAGCCACAAGAATACGTTTATGTGCACATAAAACTAAAATAATGACTTAAATTACTGAAAAAGTTCCTTCTGTGTCCACAAGTATGTTCATGAGCACTGTGTGGTGATGTATAACCTGGATGTTCATGTGCAATTACCATTGTTTGACACAAAGCACAGGCACATATGCACATATACGTTAGTAGTTCATAGTAGAGCATGAGCACAGAGTGCAGAGCCACAGTGCGGTCAAAGTAAAAGTCCCATCTTGAACATGCAGCCAAACAGAAACAAATATCAAATATCGGGCCATATATCGGGCTTTTGCAATATATTGGTTGGCCACTAGTTGAGTCATTAATTTTGTTTTATTTGCCACAAAAATATTCCCATAGCTGCATAAGAGTACGATTGAACCACTGTAGGCATACAGTATGGTTTGTTTTGAGGATGCTTTAAATGTCTCATAGCCATTGCTGTCTATGTAGGATGAGGAAGCTCTCCGATTTCATTTAAAATATTCTCAGTTGTATTCGAATGAAAGGCAAATGAAGGTCAACATACGAGTGATTTATTAATAACATAAATTAAATTATTGGGTAAAATAACCCTTTAAAGCATGGTCCTAACTCTCTGTTCTCCAGTCCTGTTATCTCCATCCACTGAATAGTCTCTATGCTATCTCTACTTATTGCTGGTATGTGGTGAGCATCCTGGCTGATGTCGCATACACATGTGGTGGGTGAGGGGTGACTACCTGACATGATTGTGAAGCATATTGATTGTGCAGCAGTACACAGTACATTCATTCATGTGCATGGAAAGCTCTTTAGAACTTCTACAATAATATAAGCCAGCTGGACAGCTTCCAGTAAAACGTCACTTATTGGTGTGGTTGCTTTAATAGCATCAATAGTGTAATACTTAGTTTATTGTCACGATCGCCATCGATCTCTCTCGCTCTCTCCGTTGTCAGAGATCGCTGGTTCACACAC
>CAIGQQ010008883.1:1170248-1206600 GCA_903798035.1 Danio albolineatus
ATATATATATCACACAAACTGTTCTTCATATAAGAACAGTTAAACCAACGAAACCACGTGTTGTGTTTTGACAAGTGTTTTTGGTTCTTTTTCTGGACATTGAACATCTCAGGACCATTGGTGTATATGGAGGATGAGGGAGCTCTCAGATTTTGTGTCCCAAAGTCTTTATCCAAAATCTTCTTTTTGGAAGGAGAGTCATTAAATAATTCATTTTATGAAGATAGCTTTCAAATGTAGTTGAGTAAAATGAATCATTAACTGCCAATTTATATTTTATATTCAGAGAATTATTTGTATCTACCATTTATTTCTTCACTTTGGGTCACTTGTTTGTTTCCTTTGTCTTATTTCCTGCTATACTACAGCAGAATGTGCAGTACCACCAATTACTCTGGCATATGTTATACCTGCCACAACCCAGTTACAATTAAGAGTGCAATCCTCAGTGCTTGAAAACACCCACACACTCTCCCAGTCGTGCACTATGGCCAATTTAGTTTCTCTAGTTGACCTATAACGCATGTCTTTGGACTGGAAAACCAGGTGAAAAGGGTCTCCTGGTCCAGCGACTCGAACCAGCCACCTCCTTTATTTTATTTTCTAGCTAATTTTGGCTCACATTATATTTAATATATAGTCTATTTATTTATTGTGAATAAACTCAGATCATTTTCATTTTACTTGACTTGACTCTACTGTGTACTCGTATCAGGCAAGCATTAGCCCAATGTGTTATTCAAATCCCTTAGTGAAAAGAACACGGATGCATTTCCAAGTCAGATGGTGTTCAGTTTTCTGCAGTGATCCGTTGAATAAGCATTTATGCTCACAGCCATGTCAGAATGAGCAGCTAATTTTCTCTCTTTTTCGACTTCACTTGAGCCAGCAGCTTGAGTGAAAAGGCCAGAAGTGAGGCTGACCTAAAATGAAAGGATTTTGTTTGGAGTAGCTCCTCTCTTGGAGAACCACTCATTAAAGGTGCCCTCACCTCTGTCCTGCCTGGCTGGAGCTGCTTTCTCCTGGGTAATGACTACGTCTGTGAGCAGCCGCAATGGAGCCAGACCTCCAGCCTGGTCGCAACGCTCTCCGTCTGAGTCATTTGAATTCCCCGGAGCAGCAGCCGGATTAAGGTGGTCTTAACGGACACAGGATTTAATGAACGACTTGTGCTGAACAATAACATTTGAGTTGACACAAACAAATCACTCAACGAACACGCTAATAGGGGGTTCTGTCCTGCCTCAGCAATTCCTTTGCGTATGGGGTATGCGAACAGGAGGATGAAGATCCATAGAGCAAGAGCAAATTGCACATAACTGCGGAGATTAAGCCTTGCTTTGTCTCTGAGGATTTCATTGTAGGCTTCTTTACATTTGTGTTTGTGCATTTGGCAGGTCTGCATTTATTGTACATTGCATTGTTGGTATGAATTTATAATCTGCAATACCTGGTAATCAAACTCATGGCCTTGTTGAAGCTGTAGTGCTGTGCTCTACTGCTTTAATGCTCTAATTAGAGTACTGTAAGGCCTCTTTTCCAGGGCCAAATGGCTCTGTTTTTTAACTGTTCCATTCGGTGCTGATCCGATCCAGTCAGCATGCATGGAAACGGTTTGTTTTACTCTGGTTCCGATAACGGAACTCTTTAGAATACAATACAAATATGTCAGCCATTGCCTCGGTAATGTAAGTGTAGCTGATGATCAGATATATACATTTTTTGGACTGCCTTTTTTTTTGTAGATATTTACTTGGTTGAAAAAAAATAAAAAAAATAAAAATAAAAATAATAAGGAAATAAAAATAAATAAATACTACTACTACTACTACTACTACTACTACTACTACTACTACTACTACTGCTAATAATAATAATAATAGTAAAAAAAATAAAGTTGATAAAATAAAATAAAGTAGATAAAATAAAATAAAATAAAATAAAGGCGCCACAGTGGCGTAGTGAGTAGCACGTTCGCCTCACAGCAAGAAGATCACTGGTTCGAGCCTCGGCTGGGTCAGTTGGCATTTCTGTGTGGAGTTTGCGTGTTCTCCCCGTGGTTGCGTGGGTTTTCTCCGGGTGCTCCGGTTTCCCCCACAAATCCAAAAACATGCGGTACAGATGAATTGGGTAGGCTAAGTTGTCCGTAGTGTATGAGTGTGAATTAGTGTGTATGGATGTTTCCCAGAGATGGGTTGCAGCTGAAAGGGCATCCGCTGCGTAAAAAACAAATGCTGGATAAGTTGGCGGTTAATTTTGCTGTGGCGACCCCAGATTAATAAAGGGACTAAGCAGAAAAGAAAAGAAAAGAAAAGAAAAGAAATGAAAAGAAAAGAAAAGAAAAGAAGCTTCAGCCTAGCCAGATATAATCTAGCAGTGGAACTAGCAGCCAGGCAATAGAGGTACACGCGTTCTAACAGTCCAGCACAGTTCAGTTCAGTGTCGTTGTGTAGCTGTGCCTAGAATTCTAGGCCAAGAACGGTTTGTAATCGTAACGTGCTGGTACAGGCTCACATGGAAAAACAACTGGAACCATATCTAACTGTTCAGCATAATAGTGGAAAAACAGCTTAGAATCTGAACTAAGCATGAAATGTCCATACATTTGCCTTCAGATTCAGAAGACCTACTGTACATCCAAGTGTTATATTGCCCATAGTAAACTGCACCCTGATTTATTTCCTGACATAAAATACAGGCAACATGACCAACTAATACTCACTGTTAGAAAACAGGAAGGAAGTTAGTCTTCACCCACGTCATTGAAGTATCGATTCTCCTCAGAAATATTCTCCTCTTCGCTTCAAACAATCTCTCAAAACTATCTTCAGCTGATCAAAAGTTTGACGATCTATTTTCTTTGTTTCATTTTCACAAAACAGCTGTGCTATGCCGTTAGCTTGAACTGTTAGCAGCTGTGCAACAGGGGGCAGGTGCATCACGTGATGATTGACAGGTCATTGAGCCAATAACAGCAAAAAGTGTGCAGTGAGACAGCCATTGACCAAAAAAAGAAAAAAAACATACAGCCATTAGCTAAATTCTGACAGCATATGAGAGACAGCATATGCAGAGCTTCTAAACACTCGGCAGCTTTGTTTAACTTTTAACTATAACTTTGAATTTTTATTTAGTTTGTGGTCTTATTTTATCTGTAACACTGTAAGCTATGACATTGCCTTGCTTTTTACTACAAAGACGCCGTTTTCACGTGTAAGTACCATGGTAAACAACAGGTCTACGGTAGAAACGGTGACATAAACAAATGAATAATCATCCATAATCCGTACCATTGTGTCAGTGGACTAAATGTGTTCGATAGATGTTTTCTGTGGACTCTTACCTTTTGAAATAAACTCTGATCTACTGCAGTGAATACAACACATTGTAGTTTTTACTATGATATTCACTCCATATCTATTAAGCATTTTCTGTAAAACTTACACAAATTTAGCAAATACATCCTTTACAAGCCTCCCATTGAAAAGCAAATAGCTGCAATGGGTGCTTGAGGGTTGTAGCTTTAGATTGATGTATAGTTTTGTGCAGATTACTTCTTTCTTTGTGGTTTAATCTATTTATAAACACTGACATGTGGGAAAAATAGCGCCTCAGTGTGACCACATCGGGGCGCTGGCTAGGGGGTTAAATAGATTAAACAAAAAACGAAACTTGTGTAAATTAATTATTATTTACAATTTTATAATGAATTAAAAAAATATTGGAACTTTTCTGTGAAACTCTCAGTACAGTACACTTATTTCTGCAGTATATTATTTCTGATATACAGTATATCACAATAAACAACTTGAACCCATCTGAAATTGCTGATCCCTGAATTTCTTGTCTGCCTTAAATTGTTTTTCATTTGCTTGTCCAGGTACAACCATTAAATTATTATTTCGATTATATCCTGCTAAAATTCTGATATGCATGCTAATCTTTAAAGGATACATTTTGCTGGGATGGTATTTTGTAGTGAGTTGTGCTTTGGTTTCTCATTCGGTGTTTCATTACTCAGTGCTTTAAACACCAGTGCTACTTGTTCAGAAGTGTTTGCACTGTGTGAGCTCGTGGCCCATTTGATGTGACATTTCGTGCTTGTTGCGCAAAGGAAGGCCAGCTATTTGTCATGGTGAATTGGTTAAACAAGCTAAAAACTATTGATTCAATTTTGCAAAGCCTAATGTAATTTAAATAACATTGTTAAGGAACAGCAGTGTAATTTAATTCTGATCTTCCCTATATATAGATTCCGAGCTCTCGTGGAAATTACAGACCTCGTCTTTTATTCATAACAATTAACTTCTTTGTTAGCAAGGAAGTGAGAATCACACAACTCAGGGTTATTTTAATCCAGAGCCATAATGCAAGTGGTCAATCTAGTAAACAGCATAGCCTTGTGTCAGCAGGGAGCAAGGCTTTGTAAAAAAAAAAAAAAAAAACACATGAAAAGAAAAGTCCTTCCAGCAAGGCTTTGTATGGAAATTAAAGAAAAGGCTGCCTTGCAAGGCATTGTATGAATACAGTAAGTGAATGAACAAGCAAGTGCTGCTGCAGTCCTGCCTTGTGTTGGTATTGTAGGAGGCCATGCTGTTTTAGGAGTGGGTTGGTCCACCTGTGTCAGCTCAGGGGAATACAAAAGAAAAAATAAATGGCTGCTCTGCATTGCAGGGACCAGTTATACTGCAGATTGGTTCAGTCACACCACGTCTGTCTGACTCATTTTATGATGAGGGTGGACTATCACAGGGGTTGGGGTTGCTCTGTAGTTAAAGGACATGGGTGAAAATTGGTTAATTTTCAGTCTGGAGATTTTTCCGATTTTGTAAGAGTGCCATTTTGAAGTTCAATTTTCTTTTTATTGAAGTGAACAAGACATTATTTGCACCTTAAAGCCACCCTGTTTGTCTTTTTTTGCTACGTGTAAAGCAGTGTGAGCATTTTGTTCAGGTTTTGTTGAGGTTGACTGACGCTCACACAATAAAAGACTCCTTTTTTGGTCATCATATAATTCTAAATTAACATTATACACACAATTATTTAAAAATAACGTCATAGTCAGTTATGTCTAAAGTCAATGGGGGTACAAATATTATGTTTATCATTATTAAAAGTATTTAATGTTTCTTATTTGTGTTAATATGATAAGATGTATAAAGGGACTAAGCCGAAAAGAAAATGAATGTATAAATGAATGAATGAATGAATGAATGAATGAATGATAAGATAATAAATGACAGAACAGAAGGATAGTTCACCTGAAAGTAAAATAGTCTTTTAAATAAACTCATGTTGTTGTCCTGGATTTCTGTCCCTACACTGAATGTGTATTTATTCAAAACTCTGATGCTAAATTTAAATCAAAATAGATTTAAAGAATCAATACAAGTCTCCTGAAGAGACACAGTCATGTTATATGATGAAACGATAATGATAATTTTTTATTATTACAATTTAAAATGAGATGATTTGATTTTAAATTGAGTTCTGCATGTTCCAAGTAAAATCATGTGTGGTGCTGTTGTGCATTCTATAGGTGTGTGGTAAGTCCATTGCTTATGATATAATACTCGTAGTATGTTTACTTGATAGTATATTGTAATGCAATATATTATACTCTTGCTGGCCACTATTAGATACACCTTAGTGGTATCGGGTTGGACCCCTTTTGCCTTCTGAACTGCCTTATTTGTTCATGACATAAATTCAACAAGGTGCTGGAAATATTCCTCAGAGATTTTGGTGCAGATTTGTCAGCTCTACATTCTTGATGCAAATCTTCCATTCCACTACAACATGAAGGTGCTCTATTGGATTGAGTTCTGGTGACTGTGGAGGTCATTTGTGTACAGTGAACTCATTGTCTTGTTCTTGAAACCAGTCTGAGATGATTAGCGCTTTATGACATGGTGCGTTATACTGCTGGAATTAGGTACAGCTTCTATTGGGCAATTTTGAGCCTGTGTGAATTGTAGCCTCAGTTCCCTGTTGTTAGCTGACAGGAGTGGAACCCGGTGTGGTCGTCTGCTGCTGTAGCCCATCCGCCCCAAGGTTGGACGTGATATGCTTTTTTGCATACCTCAGTTGTAACGAGTGGTTATTTGAGTTACTGTTGCCTTTTTATCAGTTCAAACCAGTCTGGCCATTCTCCTCTGACCTCTGGCATCAACAAGGCATTTGTGCCCACAGAACTGTCACTCACTGCTTTTTCTGACTATTCTCTGTAAACCATATAAATGGTTGTGCGTGAAAATCCCAGTAGATCAGCAGTTTCTGAAATACTCCCGTCTGGCACCAACAACCACACCATGTTACTATTACTTAAATCACCTTTCCTCCCCATTCTGATGCTCGGTTTGAACTGCAGCAGATCGTCTTGACCATGTTTACTTGCCTAAATATATTGAGTTGCTGCCATGTGACTGGCTGATTAGAAATTTGCGTTAACGAGTGGTTGGACAGGTGTACCTTATAAAGTGGCTGGTAAGTGTTTGGCTGTTTCTCAATTCCAAGAACGCAGATAACGGATTTGTGTTCTCATGGTCTTGCCAGGTCACCTCGGAAGAACAAACTCAGGAGACCGCGAGAACACAGAATGCGTCTTCCAGAGCTAGTTCAGTCTGCATCGGTGCCTCCTAATTATCAAGAACACATCCGGGAACTTTCACACATCCTCCGCTCTTGCCGTC
Organism: Danio albolineatus; assembly: GCA_903798035.1. Lineage (NCBI taxonomy): Eukaryota > Metazoa > Chordata > Actinopteri > Cypriniformes > Danionidae > Danio > Danio albolineatus. The sequence goes on from CAIGQQ010008883.1 coordinate 1,176,941, forward strand.
TTGAGTATTGGAACTGAACTTTGGCAGCTGATGATGACGTTACACGAGAACACGAGGACGCAAGACCGCTGAAGAACGCATATTGAGAAAAAGCCAATATCTCACTCAATGAAGTAGACTGTCTTTATCTTATTTGGCATTTGATTTAAAAAGTTTACAGCAGAGGGATAAAATAAGCTATAGTCAAATTTTTATGATCAGATATTGTTATTGAGAATACAAACTAATTAATTTGATATATTATCACACATCTATTATCACTATGGTTGACATAACATTTTATGTTTAGTTCCTCTTTAGCAGGGGTGTCCAAACTTTTTGCAAAGAGGGCCAAATTTGATAAAGTGAAGATGTCCGGGGGCCAATAGTTCCTTCTGACATTTTTTTCACCACAAAAGTTTCATAAAAATACACACTGTTATAAAACTATTTTCATTGTCACAATTACCTTTATTTTTCAAATGGCAATATAACCAAATATAAGCCACTCAGGCATGAACAACTCTAAACACACAATTATGCCTTTCTTTCATATCTGGAGAGTCAGATAAAATTGAACAAACTGTATAGAATACCTTACATTTCTATGAGTTTGATATCTATCTTTGCCTCATGAACATTTTAAACAGGGGTTATAAGTAATGCAAAATGGTCTGTTATCATTAAAGTAAAAAAAAAGTGAATTTTGCTCTTGGCTTCTAAAAGGTCTTTCAGGAAGCCAAAGTTTGCATAAAAACTACAGGAAGATTATATATGGCGGCAAATCAATGCCAAAATTAATCGAGCGCAGCTGTGATGTTTAAACAGAAAGTGAATCGCGAGCAAATTACAGTCCTAAGCGCGAGATCTTCACGCGCGCGCGGAACTGATCCACCTCGAGGAAACGGGCCTCGCGCGCACATCATCATCTGTGCGCACGATGTACGCTCTCGCGACTGAGGTCATGCCTGCACCGCGCGCGCGTTCAGTTCTCTCCGCTCGCTCACTGGCTCTTCTCTGCTTGCGCCAAACTGTTTCGATTTTTGTCTTGGGGCGGGCCTTGGTTTACTTGTTATCTCTAATGCTATTGGTTACTCTCCCTTGGTTTATTTATTCTAACAGAGCTAGCGAGCCATAAATAACACATTATGAGATGGAATCTGCGGGCCGTATGAAGAAGGCCATTTTTAGAAGAGAATGCTGGTTAATAACTTTTCCACCTACAATCCCTGTGGTTGCTGGGACTCGAACCTGTGACCTTTGGATCACAACTATCTAACTGGCCATTAGGCCAAACTTTTGATAAATGATTTTACCTTTAATTAACCAGGAATTTTAGACCTTTTATTAACTGCAAAAAACAGTGAGAGACGTGTCCTAATGTTACAAGCTTCTCATCTGCATGACCGCTAGCAAAGTCTCAGATGCTTCCAGTTCTTTGTCCAGCATCCGTTCACAGTTATCGGATGCTCTGCTGTCTCATGTGGTGTCACTCGCTCTGCAGAGAAGGACTTCACCTTTTTTCAGCAGTTCATGGCCCATCCGAGATTGATTTAGGTCCCTCCAATGAAGCGCTCGTTTCCAATTATAGTTTCAATTTACCATATAATTGCAGCAACATTTTACCATTAAAAAGCAACACAGAGGAAGATAAGCCTATGGAGATCAGCGCATGGAGTGGATCACCAGTTCACCATTAAAAACCTAATTGTACTGCAGATGGAGTGGGGTTTTAAACCACATTTTAAGTCTAATCAAATCATGGCATTAGATACACCAAAAGGACATCTGCCCTGACAGTTTTTTTTCTTTTCTTTGCAGAGCGAATTCTTCCAGCATGTTGTTATGTCAGGAACATAGATTGAGTATTACCTATTAATTTCCTTAGCAATTACTAGTACTTTTAGTGAAGTGTGCCTGCTCAATAATTTTAACTTAACTGCTTAAAATGGTCAGATCCATTAATTATTAATACCTATTTGCATTCGTTAATGTAATGTAATTTAGGCCTACATGTATATATAGTACTGCCATTTTGTATGTTTGTTGTTGCATGTAGATTCTATTCCCAGCCCTAATGATTATGTCTAGAATGTTTCCCATTTCCTTTGGTAGTCGTCCAAGTTTCTCTGTAGATAGATTAAATAAAGATAATAGGAGGATGATTTAATTTGAAACTCTACACTGGCTGCACTCCATCAGGGCAAAGTTTGTACATTCAATCACATGCGGCATGTTTTGCAGATTAGCATGAAACTTGTAAGATACAATTTATTATCGCTGAGCTAATTATTGTTTTTCGTTATCGTAATTTCAGTCTGTCTCTTCATATTATGAATGCTGCCAATAGAGTGTCACGTATGAACCAAAATTACCCAGTGCCCTGTTGTTTTGCCCTTTTGAAAGATGATTATAATATAAATATGTGATATAAAACGCAATCCTTGCAGAGCTGTTTTCCAATTTAGGCATAGACAAAAACAATCAGCCTTCAGTAAGAGCTTAAAAAAAGAAATTATGCCCCTGCTTAATTATTTGAAGGGAGCATTATTGTGTGCAAAGATGCTTGCGTGGAATGATTAATCTGAAAGCAAAAGGATCTCAAAGAGGAAGATAGTCCTGTCTATTTCTGCTTTCACCGCTACTCAGTGGAATCTCAGGAACAGATTTCATATCAATGCATGCAAATAGATTAATCTGGCTTCATTGGAGCAGACAGAGCAGGAGAAAAAAGGAGCAATTCTGTAAGATGTGTTAGCCTATCTTTCCATCGGAGTAACCCACGGAAACATTGATTGAACGTCCAAGGATAAAAAGATTTAGTACATTCAGCCGACTGTGATGAATGGTGACGTCCATTTTTTACATGCCCTTCACAGGCGGGCACACTGCACACCAACATGCCGCAGTGGATTTGTTTCTTGTTAAATGTCGAATTCTTCCAATGTCGGATGTGCTGAGATATAGAAAGGTAAAATCATGCCCAAGGCACTTCATTTAAAGATGCAGAGCTGGTTCATTTCACCCCCCCACCCCCTAAAAGTGGTTCATTTAAGAGATACAGTTTCTTCATGAATCATTTGAATTGGTTATTCAATGGAAACGTCCTTATCGTTCGAGAAGTCTTGTGCATGCTCCATCCTAATAATCATGCCAGAGCACCAGCGTTGGCTTTCTTTTTTATCACCAGTGCATTTTCAAGCAAATTGCCATCAAATGTGTTCAAAAATAAACATTCGGCTATAGCTGAGATGACCCATGTGCTCATACTGTATCCCATTGATATTCGTGTTGATGGCATTCTGGTAAACTGCTAGTTTTGCTAACAGTTAGCAGGGAAGCCGGCGGTAGTGATATTTATCATCTTTATAAGTGTGCAGACTCACTACGGCTGCCCTCTTGGCTTCTCATAATCGCGCCTCAGTGGAGGGCTTGAATGTTTCATTACGGATGTAGAGGACAATCAGGAAATTGTTTTCTCCCCGAGCATTAAACGAGGGAGAGACTTTAGAAGTTGGAAAGCTAAACCCTAAGCAGAGTGTCTTATTGCCAATTGGCTGGAAGCCATTGAATTAAAAAAAAAGAGAGAGATAGGGAGAGAGATAGAGAGAGAGGAAACAACCTCCTGAATCCATTAGCTTCAGGCCTGAGCTGGAATAAGCGATGGGTTATTACGAAAGGCTAGGAAAATGCGGAATCACTCAGGGGGCTTTAGCTGCTTTGCAAATGTGTGCTAGGAGGTTGTTTGTGCTACTGTCGCTTCTGAGGGAAGAACGTGTTGGTTTAGAGAGTGGGAGGACACTTCAGTGGGGGAAACATTACAGCCATTTCTTCTCATTTTAGAACAAAATTCACAGCCACATACTGAGTGTGTTCCCTGGAGGTGGGTGGCGTGACCAAAATTATATGTGTCATGGTAATGGCATGGGGCAGCATGGTGGCGCAGTGGGTAGCATGATCACCTCACAGCAAGAAGGTCGCTGGTTCGAGTGTGGAGTTTGCATGTTCTCCCTCTGTTGTCGTGAGTTTCCTCTGGGTGCTCCGGTTTCCCCACAGTCCAAAGACATGCACTATAGGTTAATTGAATAGGCTAAATTGGCTATTGTGTATGTGTGGGTGTGAATGCAAGAGCGTGTGAGTGATTCCCAGTTCTGGGTTGTGGCTGGAGGGTGTCAGGGTTCTGCCACTCCAGTCTTGTAAATTCTTGTTTTGGTGGCAGAGTCCAGACACTAGCTCTGTCTAGTCCTGTGTGTTGTGCTCGGCTCTAGTTTTCTCGGGTCGAGCACTCATTTTGTCATTGTGTCTGTGCCAATTGTGAGCGTGCTTGGACCGTGCGCGGTCCCGCTTGATACGGGCGCTCTTGTCCTGATGTTTGTGTTCGTCTGTCTGCAGCTTGGTATTTATTCCCAGCGTCTCAGTCTAGTTGGTTTCGGTTTCGGTTGTCACATGGTTCATGTTTACATACACCGTGTGATTTCGTGTTGTCATACGAACATGCGGTTAATGAGTTATCTCAATGGCTGCGTGTTCTAGTCTTGTTTTATGTGAGCACATGGCTTGTGGTGTGTGTCATGTGGTCATCTGTCTATTGTCTAGTCCCACCCTCCTTGTTAACCCATTATTAGTTTATCATGTTCACCTGCTTATGTGTTAATTATTTCTGCTTATATTCTCCTCATGTATGCTGTTCTGCGCCTGTTAGCGTCTTTTACCCTGTCCTGTTGTGTCCAGCCTTGTCCAGCCCTTTTTCCTGCCATCCCAGTCAAGTTTGTTTTTTTCCTTTTTTATTAATGTTTTCCCCTTCGGAGTAGTTTGTTTTGCCTTTTTTATTTTATTTTATTTTATTATATATAAAACCCTAATTTACTGCAATTGAGTCCTCGCTTCTTTTCCCCAACCAAAACCCTGACAGGAAGGGCATCCGCTGCATAAAACATATGCTTGATAAGTTGGCGGTTCATTCTGCTGTAGTGACCCCTGATTAATAAAGGGACTAAGCTGAAAAGAAAATGAATAAACAAATTGTTAATGGACTATTCATTCATTCATTCATTTTCTTAGTCCCTTTATTAATCCGGGGTCACCACAGCAGAATCAACCGCCAACTTATCCAGCATATTTTTCACGCAGCGGATGCCCTTTCAGCCGCAACCCATCTTTGGGAAACATCCATACACACACATTCCCACTCATACACTACGGACAATTTAGCTTACCCAATTCACCTATACCACATGTCTTTGGACTTGTGGGGGAAACCGGAGCACCCGGAGGAAACCCACGCAACCACGGGGAGAACATGCAAACTCCACACAGAAATGCCAACTGACCCAGCCGGGGCTCGAACCAGCGACCTTCTTGCTGTGAGGCGAACGTGCTACTCACTACGCCACCGTGGCGCCCACTTAATGGATTATATATCATAATAATATATTTTGGTAATAATACATGTTTTTGCTGTAAATTTAACTCATTTATTACATAAACATTTGTGTAATCCAAAATAAAAGTGAATTGTAATGAAGCAAAGTATAAAAGTTACTCCTTTGTCACTCTTTGCATGCATTACTTGAATAAATTTTTACTTATGGCATATGTACTAACAGTATGGTATTAAAATGATAACATTAAAATCCATATTAGAAGACATGGCAAGTTTACTTATATAGCACATTTCATACAAACTGTTAATTCAAAGTGCTTTACAAAAACAAGAATAAAAGAAACCTAAAATACAAGTATAATAAATAAAGATTTAAAATAATATAAACAGATCAAATTGTTTTTAAAGGAATGAAAAAGAAAAGAAGACAATAATGACCTATAATTTTTAGTAAATTCAAGTATCACACAAGTTTGTGTACTGTATTTTTATGAATATTCACGTGACCTAGTGATTTTATACAATAGTTCAACAAGCAATAAGTTGAAAGTGAATGTTTCAGTGCTGTTTCTGAATAAATCTGTTTTTGAATAAAGAAATTTAAGTCAGTGATTCAGTGGTTCATAATAAAGAACAGTCACTTGCCTCTTTATTAAATGAATTAGACATTTTGAATGAATCATTTGAATCATTGAATCAGTGATTTACTCAACACAGGCGCATTGTGAAAACATATCTTCGTATACATTTCTGGAGAGCGAGAATTATGTAGCCAGAGCTACGTATGGCTGCATTTCATCCTTAAAACAAATGCTACAGGGCGGTATAATGCTACCAATGGCTTCTGTCACCAGTTTGCCCTGTAGCGTGCCATGTACGTCGGTGGACTTGGACAGATGCGGAGAGGGGTGGTTGGGCGATTGGTCAGTTGGTCAGTCAGTCAGTCAGTCAGTCGACAGCGGCTTCTGGAGAATTTACATGCGAATAGCTGATGTGAATGGCACTCGTGAGAGAAATTTGAGATCTGAAAAAGTGTACACAGTGGCCTCTGGTGAATTCGCAAAAACAAAAACTGCAATAAAAGTACCTCCTGGGACATATTTCGCGATCTCCACAAATGTATATAGAGGTACGTATCAATAGCGAGCCTGAGTTGGAATTACTCATTAAGTAAGGGTGTACTCACACTGTATACAGTTACCTTGAACCAGGCCAAAGCAAGCTTGTCCCCTCTCCCATCTCCCCCGACGGCCAGTACTCACAGTACATTTAGGCCTGAACACACTTACGTCATCGATGATGCACTGTTCAGTAAAGAGAAGTGCTCTCGCCCAGCACAGTGGACATCTCTTTATCATTATATTGTTTTAGTCGTTTGATATGCAGTGACACACTGTCAGATATTTCGCTGGACAGATCAGCCAATATTGATGCTCATAAACAATCATAAAGTCCTCGTGCTGCAGGAATTAGGAGGTTTTCTGAAGGTGGATCTGTCGTGCCGAGAGGAGTTAACGTCTTTAATAATCTACAAAAGATTGCGTTCAAGGGAAGTCTGGGGTTCTCTCCTAAGACTACTGCCCCCGCGACCCGGCCCCGGATAAGTCATAGAAAATGAATGAACGAGATTGCGTTCATTAAACAGTAAGAATGATTAAGAAATTCATATAAAACAGTCCCCAAAAGTCACGTCTCCTCTTCAGTTTCGGGTTTCTTCCACATTTGGAAGAGCCCAATTCAGAGCACTCACACTTCTCAAGCGATCCGGGAAACAGGCCTGGGCACAGATCAAATAGCTTAGTGTGAGTACGCCCTAAGTAACTTGCTTTTATCCATGAGAGGCCTAAACCAGCCAAGCTTCCAGCCACAAAAACACACTCAGCAAAATGTTGTTAAAATATTGTTACTGAACCAATCCCAAAAATATGAAGATATAATTTATTTTGTTGACAGTGCATACTTCTTTTTTTAAGCTACATCAGCCAATTTTGCAGCTTTGGCCAGCTCTCACTGCCTTGATCGCAAAACGTTTCCACCACCATTTTTTTGTCATCTTGTTCCATGCCATCAAAAAAAAAAAAAAAAAGAGTGATGCCATAGTCCCCTCAGGTTATTTTTAGTATTGTTGACTGATGACTGTTTCCCAGAGGGCCTCTGGAGCCCCCATATCTCTGCGGCAGCTGTCAAACAGGTCTGAGCGAGGGCCAGCTGTGGAGAAGGGCCTTGGTCAGGGGACAACTCACCCACCACTGCCACCCAATTATCAAATGTCGTTCGGCCTGCTGCAGGAGTGTGCATTAGAGAAAAGCTGCAACCTGTTGAGGAAAACTGTCAATTATCTTCAGGAGTCCGCTCAGCCTGGTATGCGCCTCCCTCTCGCTGGGCTCACTCCAAACACTGAGCCTTCCCTCCAAGCCAAACCATACACACACACACATAGTGCTGGGATTCATTACCCAAGCCTCACGTCTCTCTGTCTGATAATGAGGTTTCAGCGCAGCCAAAGCTGAAAGATCACAAGCGCTGTACCTGTAGGTCTGCGTTCCCTTCCATCTTCTGTGTTCATGCCCCGCTCCCTTTTGTCATCTGCATGCTACAGTGAGGACAGCATGTGCTTCTATGTATCCCTGTAGTGAGTGTGACCATCGGCCTGGGGCATGAGACCTCTGCGGGGACCACCACCTTCCCTGGCTTTCTTTGGCTGGATTTCTGCCTTGTTTGCTCTGCTTTCTCTTTCTTGCTCTCTTTCTCCCTCTGTTTACTCTGTAAGGCCCTGAACTGCTCCTCCGTGTGCCACCTTGCCTGCCGATAATTATGTTTCTGGAAGGGAGTAAAAGAGAGCCCATCTTTTTGTTCTGTAAAGCGTCGGACTCTGCCCACTGGCAGAGGCGCACGCTGATTACGGATGCGGCGCCTTGTCTGTGTTTTGTCATGCCTAATTAATTACTTACCAAATTACACACATGCATTTTCAGACCATGTCCACAGCACTATTAGAGCGTGGGTGGGGTTTTTTTCTTTCTAATATTCCCTCTTCCACTTGCTTTCTGTTCCGCTACGCAGGGCAAGACGCCTCTAGGACATGGAATCCATTAATGCGGTACATGTCAGTGGCTTTGAGCCCTTAAAGTGAGCAATCCTTTTACAGGGGCCTTGGCGCACACTGCTTAACAGCCAGATAACAAACTTTGGGCGCACTTTCGACACCGGGGCAAAGGGGGTAAGGGGGTAAAAAACCATATGCGATTAATCACTTAGGAAAACTGCTTCATGGTGATGAAGTAATTACATAGAGCATACTGACCAACATGATCCCAGCTCAAGGCATTAGTCACATCAATGCTCCAACTGTTAATTTAGCCTTCTACTGACAATCCAGCAGGCTCTCGTGGGTGAGCCGGCTAATGAGGACTTGGTAAAGGTTAAATAAACAGAGGAGAATGAAGGGGGGAGGGAACGGGAGGCGAGGAAGGCCAACATCAAAGATCTCAGCGCAGATGAAGATCTCAATGCAGCACGCCAGCTCATTCTCCACAGAGTACGGCCTGCACCGGCGCTAGAAAGAAAACATATTTCTTGTTGCTCTGCTCTCAACAGATGTTAGGAATGCTTTTGTGTGCCAGATATAGTCGGCGTCAGAGTTTTTTTCTGCTGGAAGTCATTTTTGACATTGTTAGAGTTGGAGAAAGGACTGGGTGGTGTATTGGTAAATGCATAGTGCGATGCAAAAAATGTCAGCAGGTAAAGATCCTGCTTGCAGTGAGTTTTCTATGTATAGGTTATTTTAGAACAGGTTATAACATGGCTCAGATGAATAGATTTAAAATGCATTCTGTTTTGAGAACGAGATGTTATATGATGTCAAACAGTTGTTACACTTCTGCCCGACTGATTTGTTATGAATAATTCTGTCATTTGGTCCAGATACGTTAACGCACGTGCACACATTTATACAAACACAAAAACACACAGACAAAATGTGTAAAACATAAAACAAATATTGTAATAGATTCAATTTTATACTAGGAGGGCTATTGACTACTTAATTCTGATTGATCGATTAATAAATATTCTAAGGCAGAGGTGGGCAAATTTTTTAGACCAGAGGGCTATATCAAGTTTTACAAACCAAGTGAAGGGCCACATGTCAAATCCTTCAAAAAAATAACTTTTATTTATAGCGGCAGTATGCATGGAACATGTAATATCAGACAGAAACATGTCACGTTAACACTAAACAGATTTTTTAATAATTACTATTTAGTCAAATTTACAAGTCAAATTAGACTCTTGAAAAGAGCACTGTTTCATAAAAGTCTTTTGCTGGGCTTTTAAGTTTTGTAGCCTTGTTTGCCTTTTCTGCAGGTGACTGGTTGACAGAATAATTCGAATGTTTGCTTGAAAAATATTGACTTAGGTTGTAGTCTTTAAAAACAGCAATGCTTTCTTGGCATATTAGACATACCGCTTTCTGTCCGATATTGGTGAAGAAGTATTTTGTTGTCCATTCTTCCTTAAACACATGACATTCAGAGTACATTTTTCTTTTTTTGCCTGACATTTTCAGTCGTTAACGGTCAAGTGCATTTTAATACCCGATTCTACTGATTGCGCTAACTGTACCGCATGCAATACTGCCATCAAACGGCCTTCACTTGTATTGCTTTATTAATTTACTAAATCTGAAACCAAACCGTTACTTAGAAGCAGCATTTTAAAAACTCCCTTGCGAATGAAAGCTATAATTTGCCCACCGCTATTCTTAGGTGTGCAGTTTATTTTTAAGGAAACTAACAATACAACTAACAACAACAATACGCCAAAGATACATACTTGATATACAGGTACTTTTTTTGCAGCTATTCAAACACCTTTCCTCTTTGACTGAGGGTAATGTGCTGATGCAGAAATCAAATGTGTTTGGTTTTTGTCTAAAATTGTCTCACCATCATTTCCCGCAGTAGTTCCCCTGCACAAAGAAACACATAAAAAAAACAGCCTTCTGAAAGAGGTACAGTAGATAATCACAACTACTGAATCATTGCTTGATGGCCAATCATTAGAAGTGATTTGAAACATTAACAGACCCGCATTGCTAAACATTCAGAACCTGTCTCATATTGGCATATAGCACTCATTTGTGTGGCAGTTTTCTTCCTGCGCCCAAGTGGAGAGGTACCAAGATGTTTGGGTGATACATCAACCCATGGGTGAGCTACAGGACTCTCTTCACAGCATTCTTTGTGCTTTTGTACCCTGGCAAAATATGGATTGATTTTTTTTTCTCTCGCCACTGAAAGAACACAAAACTAAACCCATGTTGTGCCTGACATTTTACTTCCAGCTATCAAAACAAGACCGGTAGCTCAAGGGGCTGGAATTATTCCTTCTCTTTGTACACTGTTGTGCTACTGACGGCCAATGTTTTGCACGTCACTCAAGTTGTAAAGATACTCCTGACACCAGTGGAAAATACAAAGTATTATGACTCTATAAACAGAATGCTGTCTTTGAATCACAATCTGTCGGTAAGGGCAGGACACCCTGTTATATTTTTACAAATATTCGATATATAATAGTGGTATGTTTGGGTTATCATCACTCAGTAGATTGAAATCGGAACTTAGTGCTTTCATTCAAATGGCAGCATTTTGATGAGCGCCAGGAACTTACAGTATCTGGTGGCACAATATAAATCATGCTTGCTCTACCATATTCTGTTGAAGTGGAATTGTGTGACATTTAGCAACTTGGCATACAGAGAAACCATCATAATAGGCAGAAATATGGTAAATATACAGAGCTGTCTTGATGAAAGGAACCGGCTGTAATTGAAAGCTGTCTCATTTACAGCGTACCTGCGTGCGTGTTCGATAGCCCTAATGAGTTTTCTTTCCCCAGTATTGGGCGTCCAATTGAAAATGTTAATAATGGCGTTCCTGAGTGAATGCTTTTGTTAATTGCTTCTTGTTCCACGTCAGGCAGGCTGAATATACTGAGATTTATGGATTTTAATGTCTCCAATGTGCATGTGAGGTCGGATATCGCTACAAAAAGCTGGGAAAAAAAGCACACACACACACACACACAAACGCACATGCCTGCTGGGCTGCTCGCTACTTTTTAGGAGGTCCACTGTTGGCTGGATTGAATAAGACAGAATGTGTGTGTGTGTGTTTGTAAGGTGATGGATGATGGTAGATTGGGTCTGCCCAGGCCTGAGCTGGACTCCTCACCCTCAGTGTGTCCCCACACAAATAGCCAGTGTTCTCTCCCCCACATCCGAAAGTCACCTTTACCCATTTGAAGCAAATGAGAGATAACACAACTGAGACATTAATTATCAGACAGGTCTCCCCGCAAAGCCTGTAGTTATAAATTACAGTAATCAAGCATCCATCCACCGCACTTTTCCCTGTGTCTGGGAGTTACGGGCATGATTTGGAAGAAAAGGGAGGGGGTTTGCTTCTATCTTCACAAAGAGATAATGAGTTTTATTGAGGCAAGATTTATGGCATCAGTTTGAGCCGTTAGTTCACTTTTACAAGTTTTTTTTTTTTTTGTACATTAAGGGTTGACTGCAGCTTGACATGAGTAGAATACACAGCATTGTTCAGTTTTAATTGCAATTGGGCAGAACTGCATTGATATTCCTCAAACAGGTTTGTTTCAAACCTTTAACCCCAGGTGTTAAAATTCAGCAGTTAATTAAGTCTGAAATACTTAATGCACTCAAAAATGTCCTTCAAAATATGTATGATTTTGTTTGTTCCATGGAACACAAATGAAGATATTTTGAAGTTGTCTTTTTCTATAATGATTGTCAATATCATCAAAAAAAAATCTGGGTTTACTTTTGCTTTTGCTAAAGGAATGTCTTGATGCACAGAAGAAAATGACGGGATTTATATTTCATAGCAAAAAATGTCCTCACACATATTTTGCTCATTTTCCAAACGTGATTTTTGGATGCTGTTTAGTTTCTTTCAATTATTCAGTTTAATTTAATACGATTGTATCAGATTTCTTGTTCAAACACAGTTATTTAAGGTTAAATTGACTTGAAATATTTGTTCTTGGGATTATAATTTTGAAAGAACATATTTCAATTATGTAGCTCATTCAACAAGATTCAGAAATCGAGAAGACTTGTTAAAGTTTTATCTTCCATCATGTTGGCATTTAATGGAGTCTATTTAATAATTGTTTAATAGACCAGTTATATGAGTGCCATCAGTGTTAGTGTCTAACCTCCTGGATTGCAGTTTCTAACCTTGTTTCATGTATCAAATACATGTTTTCACTTCTATTATGTGAACAAGATTAAATGCTGTTCTGTCTATACTGAATGGTACAGTTTTGTTAACCCAATGAGATTACAGGCTAGAGGTGTGCCACCTAGTTCCACATAAATATAAACCAAAATTGTGGCTGGTTATTAAAAAAAAAAAAAAAAGTACATTTACGTGAAAGAGCTTTTATAACTTGTCACTACATTGCATCATGCTTGGTTAGGACACCTTATCATACTTTAAAAGGGTCATATCATGAGGAATCAAGCCTCCCTTGATCTTTTCACATAAAAGAGTATGATGTAATATGAAAACATACTGTAATTTTTTAGAACTTTCTTCTTGCCCAAAAAGACCATTTACTGAAAGTGATCTTAAAAAAAAAATCTTTCCACAATGTGACTTTGCTTCAAACAATGCTTCAGCAGATAAACACTCGTATTTACACATCAATGAGGCCTTTTGGGTGATTAAAAGCCTTTTTTCCGGTGCTCCTCATAACTTCAGAACAATGTTAACAGTGTGCGTGGTTCATTTTAGTTCCGATAGCTTTGTGCTCCAGTCACAATGTAATAAAGGTTTCATAAAGGCAGTTTTCAGGTTTGTTTATTAATTTTCATGTCAGCTTAGTCCCTTTATTAATCTGGGGTCGCCACAGCGGAATGAAACACTAACTTATACAGCATATGCTTTACGCAGCAGATGTCCTTCCAGCCACAACTCATCACTGGGAAACATCCATACACGCTCATTCACACACATAGACTAGGGCCAATTTAGCTTACCCAATTCACCTATTGCGCATGTCTTTGGACTTGGAGAAACCGGAGCACGCGGAGGAAACCCACTCCAACACCGGGAGAACGTGCAAACTGTACCAGCCAATGCTCGAACCAACGACCTTCTTGCTGTGAGGCGATTGCGCTACCCACTGCACCACCGTGAGGCCCCCAGATTTGTTTAACCAGACAAAAATGATGGTAGAAGGTTTGGACTCTATAGCAGTGTTGGTCAAACAGGCATTTAAAGCAACCAATCACAGTTCCTTTGAACTGTGTCAAGGTTAGGTGCTGGACGTTTAAAAATATTTGCACAATGACAGACCAGCTTGCAACCAATAATGAAAAAATCAAGAAATCAAAACATCCACATATGCTACTATTAAAAATCCAGTTGAATAGTCAATGGCTTGATCTTTCCATGTGTAGGTTTTCCATCATGATGGGTTTTTTCCAAGTAAACCACAAAAAAAAGCAAAACACATCCTGCTAACGTTAACCAATCAGACTTGTTTGTTGTTGTTATTATTACTATTGTTCTTGTCTCTAACACATCAGATGTTCTGCTCAACGGGTTGAGACTGGAACAATTTAAAACTATATTTAACATTGAGTTTTTGTTTTTGTGTTTGTTGTATAGTCTCAGAAAGAGGCTGGCCCATGTGCTCAGAACCCGTCCAGCCATCCGTGTTTCCCATGTGCATCTCTCTATGGCTGGCTGGCTCTGTTAAGTGTAGTCAAGTGCATTAAAGCCTGTGACAGGCCTGAGCTGAGGCCCTGCCTCTCTGCAAATCCCTGCTGTTCACACCACACATTCAGTCTATACCTGTCCAGGACATCCTGTCCCACACTGCTTCCTTGCTGAAAACACAAAACTCCAATCTGACGGGCATGGAAGGTATATTCGCACATTCTTGTCAACCCACATCTGGGTGCTCCACACACTGCACCAGAATGCCAACATGGGCTTTTTTTAACACTGCATCTGCAGCAGACACTGTCCAGAAAAGAAAAAGAAGAAGAAGAAAAAAAAAAGGCTCCGGTCAGAACAATAGGCAATAAATACAGAATTCCCCACAATGCTGTCTTTTACCTGAGCTAAAGTTGAGCTAAATCCCACTGGGTTTCAGCCGCAGCAGCATGTGGGGAACAGCTGCTGCCGTTCTGGTTTTCCTGGCAGTGCCGTCTGTGGGACAGAGTTTTTTTTTATTATTATTATTTTGCCAGTGTTCTTATTTTCTCTCTGTCTCTTTTTTAGTGTTACAAAGATAAATCACCTTGAATAGTACACTGCAGCATAGATGGCTGTAGCAGGGCTGCGGTGCCCTGACACCCTGCGTATTGTTGTATCTGACTGGAATAGTAGGTTGAGATATTTGTGATTTCAAAGAAGGGAAAAGCTCTTTTGTATTATTTTTTCACTCTTTCATCTGCACTCAGGTCCTCTCTTTTCTACCTGAGGGTGCATTTAGAGCTGTTAATTATCTCCGGCAAATCAGCAGAAAGCATTATTGAGCGTAATTGACGAAGCAGCATTTTCTCAACAAATGCTGATAATTCCTGATGGGTGCCACAGAAACGAATGTAATCGTGTGTACGTTTATCTGGTTGTCTGAACCATCTACTTACAAAGCTCTTATAAGCTCTCAATGAAACAAATGCACTGAAGCTTCCATTTGCAGTTTTTTTTTTCATAGTAGCTCATAAATAGATCTCTTCAGTGCATTTTGGAGAGCCATAGTTGTCCTCAGGTTGTTTAATGATAACTTCTTGGAGAGAAAATTGGTTCATTGCTTGTGGTATTCAACTGACTACAGGTTTAAGGGGATTGATGTAGTTGTAGTAGTAGTAGTAGTAGTAACATTAATTAATTCATTTTTACTGGCTTAGTCCCTTTGTTCATCAGGGGTCGCCACAGCGGAATAAACCGGCAACTTATCTAGCATATGTTTTACACAGCGGATACCCTTCCAGCTGCAACCCAGTACTGGTAAAAATCCATACACTCTCATCCACACACATACACTACAACCAATTTAGTTTATTCGATTCACCTATACCCACATGTCTTTGGACTGTGGGAGGAAACCGGAGAGCACTTGGAGAAAACCCATGCGAACACGGGGAGCACATGCAAACACACAGAAATGTCAACTGGCCTAGCCGGGAGTGAAATCAGCAACCTTCTTGCTGTGAGGCAACAGTGCTAACCATTGAGCCCGTGTCGTCCCATAGTAATAATAATAATAATAATATGTTTATTTATACAACTATGCATACTCCCTGAGAAATACATTGCCAAATAATATTTGGGACAGCCATGACCTTATGGTTAGAGAATTGTACTTGCGATTCAAAGGTCACAGGTTTGAGTCCTGGCAAAAGCAAGGATTATTGGTGGAAATATCCACCTCAATAACATGGTTGAGATGATTCCCTTGAGCAAGGCACTGAAGCCCCAACTGCTCCCCGGATGTGTTCATAGGTGTAAGTTGCTTTTGATAAAAGTGTCTGCTAAATATGTAAATGTAATATCTTCGATCATTTTCTTCGGCTTAGTCCCTTATTCATCAGGGGTCAAAACAGCAGAATGATTCTCCAACTATTCCAGCGTATGTTTTATGCAGTGGATACCAAATGCAATTTCTGTTTAGTATAAAATACGATCCACTAAACAAAGACTGTTTTATTAAAACTATAAAAATATAGCCGATTGTGTCAAAAATACTATTAAAGAGAAAGTTAGTCCATATTTTAGCAGTAAAAATGATGATTATGCTTAAGTAAAATAATTTGAAAATATTTAGTGGGAACAAACTGATTAAATGCATCACTAAATCGGTTTATCATCCAAATTCGCCCTATCAGATTTGGAAAAAAAAAAGTGATATCGAAGCCGTATCGAATCAGCGCATCCCTAGTTTTATGCAGATGCAATTTAGAAAGCTGCATATTTACATTAATAT
Source organism: Danio albolineatus (assembly GCA_903798035.1). NCBI lineage: Eukaryota > Metazoa > Chordata > Actinopteri > Cypriniformes > Danionidae > Danio > Danio albolineatus. The sequence goes on from CAIGQQ010008883.1 coordinate 1,193,340, forward strand.
ATTAAGTTTATGAGTGTGTTATTTTGATTTAATAAATGAATTATATTTCGACAGCCCGTTGTTTGACTTATGTTCTTTGGCAGCGACAATTAACAAGGCGTCAGTTGTCTGAAAAAGCAAAAGGTACAAATATATTCTGGTGAGGTGGGTGTGTTTGTGTGTGCTCACTGTCTAATCCCTTTAAGGTCGAGCACAGGGGAGATATGAGGGGAAAAAAAGGTTTACACCCTGAAGATATTCCTGAAATAGGTGAAGGATGTGGGCTGTGCTGGCAAAGTCTTCTAATCCCTCTAGATTTCATTAGACAAGCAGCTTGTGTTTTGAGGAAAATGAATTTGTGGCGAAGGCTTTTCGTTCTTCAAATGAAGGAATATCAAGCAAATGTTTGAGGGAAACTTTTCTTGTGTATATACGCTGAGTAATGTGATTCCATTTAATATAAGCACACAGACTTTTCATCTCCTTTGCATGTTTAAAGAAAATGAATGTTTATTTTCTTCTTCTCGTGGCGGATAATAAACCTGTGGCAAAATCAGCTATAAAGTGACTCTGAACCAGAGACCGATAGGTGTTTGTTTTGCTATTATTCAGCTCTGTTTTCTTCTGTGAGATATTCAGAACAAACAGCGCAGACTTTTAGAATATTTATGTCCAATTTTGTTGTTGTCGGATTTTAAATCTGTTGCTGAGACCTTGTCAGTGGTAATCGCCGGACAAATATGTGCACTGTTGTTTATCTAGCCAACACAAAATGACAGATGCCAACGTCCACTGTCAGGAGAAGCCATGTTTTATTTTCTATTTGCGGATTTGTTTGCATATGACATCCCATCTAAAGTTACGCCTGCTAATGGTGGTCAGCATGGCTATTTGCTGCCATTGTGTGCCTGTCTTCTGTTTGAAAGGTGAATTTAAAGTAGTTTTATTTAGCTCAGAAGGCAACATGTCATTTCTCAACATATTATTATGTTTAGATAAAAATAATAAATGAAAGATGTTTAGCAAATAAACTCAAATCTATTTAGTGACGACCCCGGATTAATAAAGGGACTAAGCTGACAAGAAAATGAATGAATGAATATATTTAGTATGAAAGTCTACCTTATTATTAAGTCGTTATTAATTTTGTCTCTTAAAAATAACTACGTTGAACCACACTGGTGGATAACCTTTTTATTGATTATTGATATACCTGATTATTGCAACCAAACAACACTAAAAGTAAAAAGTTGTGAACTAAAAGCACAAGATACAATCATAGATAAATTAGTAAAAGTTGAAATCCAAACATTAACAATATCTACCACATTTCTTAACCTTAGTTATTGTTTTGAATAAGATGTTATTATTAAGCGTCATGGTGGCACAATGGTTTGCACAATCGCCTCACAGCATGAAGGTCGCTTCAAGTCCAAAGACGTGGTATAGGTGAATTGGGTAAGGCTAAATTGTCCTTAGTGTACGTGTGTGAAAGAGTGTGTATGGATGTTTCCCAGTGATGGGTTGTAACTGGAAGGGCATCCGCTGCTTAAACATATGCTGGGTAAGTTGGCGGTTCATTCCGCTGTGGCCACACCAGATTAATAAAGGGACTACGCCGAAAAGAAAATGAATACATAAATGATTGTTAAGTGTTGTTATTTCATAGGAATCCGTTCATTCATTTTTTCTTCTTCTTCGGCTTAGTCCTTTATTCATCAGGGGTCGCCACAATGGAATGAACCACCAACTATTCCAGCATATGTTTTATGCAGCGAATGCCCTTCCATCCTCAACCCAGGACTGGGAAACACCCATATACACTCTCATATTCACATGCAAACTCCGCACAGAAATGCCAACTGACCCAGCTGGGAGTCAAACCAGCGACTTTCTTGCTGTGAGGCGACCACTGAGCCACCATGCCACCCCTCAACGGAATCCAAACATTTTTTTTTTTTTTTTAAATACGGCCAATAATTTATATCGTTGCCACCTTTAAATATCTACATAAAACCAGAGAATAGAAAATGAAATTCTAATGTCCATTTTATATGTCCATTGTATGTATACACACACACTTTATTTGCTTCTATTTTAGAAAACTTGATTATCTTATCAAAATGACAAAAATATGTATTACACTGACCATCAAACATGTTTTTTTGATTTGCTGATGTTTTTGTTGGCTGCATATCATAAAAGTGACAAGCTTGACATAGATTCATGCAAATAGATGGTCATAATCCTGACATTAAACAGTTTTGATCTGACTTTCTTGTATTATTGTCACATTATTTTGACAAAGTATCATCTAGTAGCATCTAGTGAACTGAATGTGAAAGACTTGCACCTCTCACTTCAGCAAACACAACAAGGTGGCAGTGATTTCACATCTAGAGACTGTCCTTGTATGTATAGCTGAGGTCAACAGATCCTTTTTAAATGTGTCATCAGTGGACATAATCCATAGAAACCTATAATGTTTTGTACTTATCCATATCCAAAACACCAGCTGTAGTTTGGATATGTTTGAAAATCAGGTTCTATTTGGCGTCGTGAGGTGTTATAGATCTTTTAGAATGTGTACAAAAGCGGTGCTAAAAAAGCCATAACATTTTCAGAACTCTCAGTAGTACCTTTTTGTTGGAATACACCATCCATCTCTTATTTTTCAGCGGTGATATCTTCTTAATGTTCAGCAGCATGTAGTCCACAAGCTTCAGTAAGTTTTAAGATGAAAGCTTTTTTTTTCTCCTCTTAGTAGTGTTGTATCAAGGGAGGTTTTGCTGTGTATGTCACAAGGTTCTGTCATCTGATCTGACAGATCACAGACATCAAGAAGTGGTTGGAATGGGTTTAAAAAGTGAAAGAAAAGGGAAAATAGTCATGTTATATTTAAACGCGGCGAGAAAGAAAACGCTCTATCATTTTGTTAAAGAACTTTTAAATATTCCTTCATCTTTCATAAAGGGTATTAGAGTGGAAGTCATTTATTTTATGCGGTCCTATAGCATGAAAAGACACTTCCTGTTTGCAGAGATGTTAAAGTCAATGCCTTAACGTTCCTGCATCCTGCTCCATGGGGTTCTCAAAAGGCTTCGAAAACAAAGTCCTTGTGGCTTTCCAGAACAGCAGTCCACACAAGCGCTTCAGACAATTCAATGCATGTAAAGGAGACGTCTAATCCCCCTTTAAACGCTTCACCTTTGTCTGTCTTCTGTGACAAGGAAGCGCCTCCAGCAGTGGAGATACTGTCAGTAAAATGGTCCTTAAGTTTCATATCCTGACATGTTTTAAAATAGACTGCAGCTTTCAGACAGAGTTTTGAGGAGGAGGGGGGTAAGAAAATCAGATCATGCTTCCATTCACTTGTAAGGTAATTAAGCAGATACGGATCTGCATTTGGGTTTAAGTGAGATAATGTGTAAAAGCCACAGTCATAACATTGTGCTATAGGCGTCTTCGCTCTTATGTAAGAGATTTTATTGTAACACTAAACTTCTGCTTTTTTTACTGTCAACGACACAGTATGATGCAAAGAAATGTGTTTATGAATGTGTAAATGAAAGCTTCCCTCACAGCAGACTGAGGAAGGTCTTATGCGATTTTATATTGCGGGGCAAAGTTTCCGTGCTCATAAATGGATAAATGGGAAAGCAGGTGTGGGAGAACAGCATCATTCTGGAGATTGTTGGCTAACACAGAAACTGCCAGAGGAGCTAATCAATACCTGTGAAACGGGTGCATGTGGATACGTAAATCCTGAGCTGTTGCTGGCATTGGGAAAAACAGGTGGAAGGGGAAAAATCGATACAGGACAGTACTGCAATACTCCTATGTTACCATATTGAATGAATACGCTGAGGCCTGAAGTATTGATGTTTAAATTATTAGTGGTGCTCAGTAAGCCAAACATCACTATTACTGCTGCTCACTGTTAGGCTATAAAACTTCCATTTATGGATTTGAAAGAACTACTGTATGGAACAGAACTAGCACAGAATTGTAATAAATGTAGCAATTCTGGCACTGGTAATGTTTTGTACAGCTAGTTAGGTTTGTGCCAGGTTTCAATAAAATATTTCAAAATATCTTAGTAGAAGTCTTTCTATATTGACTCTATAAATCCATTTTGAATAAATTCTGCATGAAATTAAGATTTACTATTTGTACTTTCTGGTGCACATTGTTAGCCTTAAGGCAAACAATTAATGTGCATTTCATCCACTGAAGAATAAAAAAAGAATGCTCATGTGAGCTAAGAACAGTGAAATGAGGCTACAATTCACACAACCCCAATAGAAGACAAAAAAACAATGTCTGGTGTGATTTGTTCTGATTTCTGCTGCAACATGGTACAATATGAATTTGGTAGAAATGTATCTGTCTCCCTTTGTATCAACAGCAGCTGGTGGCAGAGCAGTCATGTGGCAGATATTTTCTTGTAAAACACTTGTGGCCCCTTAATACCAACTGAACCTTGCTTAAACACCACAGCACAAAGTATGGTTGCTGACCTGGACTTGACATTAGCGTTTTTGATCGCCATCCACTGTGGCTAGTAGTTTAACCAACATTACCAGCTACTCGCCATTTTCACTAGCCACAGTTTTGTTTTTGGTAAAATATCGTTTATATGCATAAAATTTGACTTTTGCATGCTAATATGACTTGATTTAGATTTTGTGTTATTACCAAATGCCTCCTCATTCACTTCACTTTTTGTGTTGTGTATGATCTTGTTCAATGAGCATGAGCAAATGGGTTGTGGTTTCATAGTGTCACGTTGCAACATTTCATTTCACATGACTTTCCAGGGCTCAACACTAAAGATGTACCTATTTTTTTTTTTCTAAACACAACCCAAAATAAAAATAAACATTAAAAGAATAAGTAATTCCTAGCCCAAAAAACCATGTAAGCAAAAGAAAGCAAGTGAAAAACATACCGTATGCAGTAATGAAAGGATGATCGGGTGAAAGGATAAAGCGGAAGAAACCTGCTGCTTCGAAAAATACCTTTAATAAATCTCGAGCTTTTGAGAGCAACAGGACCGCGGGTGCACGAGCGTCACTTTTTGTCCAGTTTATTTAAAAAGAACTAATTGCGCCAGTTACGTTTCCAGGCACGGAACCTTCACGCAAGGAACTATTTCTTTTTGAAACTTAAACACTTGTGCGCATCACATAAACTGAAATTAACCTTGACATTGAATCTCTCACTAATGCCTCAGGATCGCCTGTGTCTCGCCATGCACGTGATCATCCTCTCATTCAGTATTCACCTGCTTTCTTTTGAATATGCTAAACACAGTCATTATTGTCATTTCTCATGCTGGCCACTCAAAACTACAATTTAAAAAGGATCTTCAACCAGCCAAAGTGGCTAGTGGAAGTGCATGCCTAACCCTCCACTGAAGAAATCTACTCGCTTTAGGTGGGTTGGCAGGTGTTAATATCAAGCCCTGTTGCTGAGCATGTCTATCCTGTTATGACCACCGTACTTCCATCTTCCAGCAGGACAACACACCATGTCACAAAACTCAGACCATAGTAAACTGGTTTCTTAAAGACGAAAGTCAAATGGCCTCCACAATCACCAGATCTCAAACAAGTAGATCAACTTCGCGAATACAGACCTGTATGGGCCAATGGGTATTATAAAAATGTTCCTATAGGCTTCATACCTTTAACACTGTAAATGTAGTGTATATATCATGACCACAGCTGTCATTGCATCGCTAAACTTCTTGGATCTGCACAATCAGGGTGATCTAGCAAGGAAATTGACTGTTTTTCTAACTTGCAGTAGGAGAGAGAAATCAAAAAGGATCGATTGTGAATTCTGCAGAGCGTTCTTCGCCTCATGCGGCCCATTTTGCAGATAATATGTTTGTCAACAGTGGTACCTGGAGAGGAGGACAGGGTCGCTCTCAAACCTTAATTTAACTGTATTTAAACACACCTGCGTGCTTTTATTTGCTGCTGGCTTAAAGCATACGAACAAATAAAGCATTGAGCAGGGCGGGGAGGTTGCTGATGAGTGAAATGGGCTTGTTAATGCAGTGGAATAGTGAGTTTGTCATCAGGAGTTTGCATTTACAACCCGCCTGCGTTCATCGCTGAGGATTAACCACCCACAATGAGCTCCTGAATATCACGACCAGTCACTCCTGAGAGAGCAGTATTATAAAACAAGCATTTTGTCAGGTTTTCTCTCAGCCTCTCCCTTATCTCTCGTCTCTTCTCAAATTAATTGACTGTCAGAACAAGTGTAGCATTGCATCTCACCCCGCGATTTGCTGCATCTTCTCAAAGTTCCGCCTTGACACATTGTCTTTGGAAAGCTCTGTAGGATCAACCAAATTGAAACGCAACCACAGTCTATTCCATCAAATGTGTAATTCAATTTCATACTGCAACTGAAAGGAGGGAGCGGTGATAAAAGATTATCCGCTGAGATGTGTAAATACTCAACGAAAAGCCCTTCTTGTGAGAAACACTAAACCACCTCTTTTGGCGGTTACTGACAATTGTTGCAGTTGTTGAAAGTGGTGCAGAAACGGGCAAGCAAGCCAGCTGTGATGTGAAACTGGCAGCACTGGCCCTCTCAGTCTTTACAAGCTGCCTGCTGGTGATAAGTCTTCAGCCCAGTGACTTGCGGCTGTCTGTGTCAATCTGAGCCAGGCCGCCATTGGCCGGGAGATGTCAGGGAGGAGACTTGAGTGACAGGTGAATTTGGACAGGGCTGTGGAGATGTGGGAGGGGTCAGGAGGTTGGAGAGCCGACATGGAAGATGGAGGAATTTAAAGGGAGAAATGAGACCAGAGGAGCCTGGGAGAACCTGGGAGAATGGAGGATGCTGGACGGTACGCCTCTAATCAGAGCAGTGGAGCCAACAGCTACATGTGCAGCAGTGGGGGAGAATGTTGAAAAAGGACAAATTGCAGGCCTCTAAAATTATAATCAAGTAAATTCTGTGGGCATTGTGTCGTAAAGATGTGGTTCAGAATTCAAGTGGTCACCTGTGGGGTTTTGTATGGTTGTTGAGAGGAACCTTGCATAACACTCAAACTTAAAGTCGAAACAGTAATTCTAAACTTTGTAAAAATGAACAAGTATTGTAGTTAGAAAATAAAGAAAAACAAAAATAATTGAGCGGCAGCACGGTGGCTCAGTGGTTAGCACTGTGACCTCACGGCAAGAAGGTCGCTGGTTCGAGTCCTGGTTAGACCAGTAGGCATTTCTGTGTGGAGTTTGCATGTTCTCCCCATGTTTACGTGGGTTTCCTTCAGGTGCTCCGGTCACTGCGTAAAACATATGTTGGAATAGTTGGCGGTTCATTCTGCTGTGGCAGCCCCTTATATGAAATGGACTAAGCCAAAGGAAAATGAATGAATGATTGAATAATAATTGAATAAATTATAATTTTATTCCCCAGACGTATTTCATTTTTGTCCTGAAAGCCCTTCATTGGAGACAATAGGGGATGACATTTGAAACAAATACACATTTCACCTTTAACACTGTTAGCCTGGTATTATATTAGCAACATCATGCATGACTTTAGCTCTTCTGCTCATACTACTCAAGCTATCTGTAACATGGAGTGAAAGAGCAGGGAAAATGAAGCCTCTGCCTTTGCCCTTTCTCTATCAAACCAGCACTCTACGCCATGGGCAGCCCTTGGCCTTGTGAATAGATGACTGCAGATGCCACAAGGGTCCCAACACCAGCCTTTTCATCACGCCCCAACTCTTTGATGCTAATGAGTTAACACCAACATAGCCAACAATTACAGCATGACGTGATCCTGCCCGAGGGGACCTTGGATCAGCATTCAAAGTTTAAAAGTCCAAATGACGGCTAATGGTGTTGTGTTCCTCTAATGCATGCATCCTGCCTACAGAATTAATCTCCTCCTACTAGATTTGAACTTGTGGGGTTCATTTTGAAGGTGGGAGATCTGGAATACTAAGCAGGTGATTATTCTGACTTCCTGTTCTTTATTGGCTTCTCTCACCGTGTGAGGTGCCAGCAGGGCGGACAACCAGGAACTGCTGTCAGCGTCCAAGAATAGCCACTGAATGATTGGATAAGAAGGCACTTTCATCACTCCGACTTTGTTTGAAGTTTTTGGGAATCATTGATGGTCGCATATACTGTAGTAGCATGTCAATTAACCGCCATGACTTTAGACTTGAAATTATTTTTTTTGTCATTTGAATTCTATTATAAACCGCTCCTTTGTTGCTGTTTGAGAGGCATTTCATTGATGACAGTCAAGTGACTCTTCTTACTATGGACGCGTAGTGAAATCTAGGTCACCCCAGATGTCATTCTGCTTTGATTCGCCCCTCAGAGGAGTCATTTGCCAGAGCTGTTCTCCTGCCATAAATGCTTTGCTCCAGCCAGAACGGAGGAAGACATGCCACCGTCTGAAGAAGCCTGTGTGTATGCGCACGAATGGAAATTTAGCTCAGCTAACACAGGAGAAGAAGACATCAGAGTTCCTCCGACGGGACCTGAATGCAGAGAGATCTACACGAACTCCTGAATAAAAATATCTCATCTTTCCCTTTTGGGACCGTGACGGAAAACAAGAACTCTATGCAAGAACATCCAACCAACACATTAAATATTTTAATTTTCTCATTGGGACAGCTCATTAATACTTTAATGTAGTGTGGTGGCTGGTTAATGTTATCATTAATATGCACCGTTCCAATATGCTCATATCACTGGAAATCTATTACACGTTCAATTTGTAACTTTTAAAAGGATATGAATGCACGGAGCACGAGCAGCTCAGAGCTTGATGAGTATTAGTTAGAGACTATTCCACGTGCACTAATGATTGCATGCTAATTATCAGCTCTGTTTTATAGGGGACGGCTAATTCAGTTCGCATGTTGCATGCCAAGTACACTCGCTAGGGAGACTATATGCATTCTATGAGTATGAACTTTTTAAAAAGAGTTTCTATGATGCAAATGAGTAACCAGAGTCTTAGCAGACTTGACACATTGTTTCAGCTAAGTAGTAAGTTTCTCAGTGCAGGCTGTTCTGCATATGCTGGTTGTTATGTGGGTTCCTGTTGCATTGCTGTTTGCTTGAACCGTCACTCACTGGATGTTTTCTCTTTTTCAAACCATTCTCTGTAATCCCGAAGTATGGTTAAGCATACAAATTCAGTAGATCAGCACTTTTTGAAATACTCATACAAAGTCGCTTGAATAATCATTTATTCCTGGTTTGATTGTTCATTGTGAACTTCAGCAGATCATGTTGACCTGTCTAAATTCTGTCTAAAGACATTTTCCTTTAATGTTCGAGTCAAATCAATCACCTCATTCTATAGTATCAGAACTTTCTCTTTCATCACTGTCAAGTCAGCCGTTGTTTTCAGTATGCTTTGAGTAATGAGCACAGCTACCTTTGTCAGTTTTGTAGAAACACACCACAGGTATGGTTTGGATTTGTTTTTGCTGTCGAGCTCCCTTTGAATGGTATGCAGGATGAGCACTCAGGTACAGTAGTATGCTGCTCTCACAGCCGTCTTCCATAGCGTAAGGTGCTGTTTGCCAAAAGAGAGTAATTCCTAGCTCTATCGACTCAACAGAAGAGTTTTCAGCTGGCGAACGCATCAAGTCACAAACAAGCTGTCAGCAGTGGTGTGTTCACCAGAGTGTTCTTCCTGTCACGGGTCTGTCTCGGCATCCAAACCTTTCCCAATCTCCATCTCAGTCTGTCTCTCGCTGTCTATCTCTCCTTCTCTCATAGCGTGCTTGAGCGTAGTCATGGTAAAACAAATATGTGTAAAAAAAGATGCATTCAGTAAGGTTGTCCTTAAGACAAACAAACACACACACACACACACACACACACACACATATATATATATATGAGGTTTCCACAGGTGAAATGTAATTAATACTGTAAAAAAAGCTTATTAAATGGCCATAATATACCCCTATTCCTCTCATAAAACCTGTGGCAAAATGTGAATGTCAAAAGACTCCATTAAGAGATTTTAAGAGATTTGCATTATCAGGACACAGTTGTGTCCTTATAAACCACCTTAACTAGTACAGAAGATTATAGGTAAACCTTTTGCCCTAACTCCAGCTATTTATCTTCTTAATTGTAAATCTGTTCTACACCTTAGTCATTGATTAGAATCTGTTTTTTTGTACATATCTACCAAGAAAATATATTCTTCTGTTGTGGTCCTCTCCTAACATTTCTTTGGTCAATATGTGGATAGATCAGATTGCCATTTTCTTACCCTTGGAAAAACTGACTTATGACTTGCATCAGAAATCTGGTGATTACTGGCATATCTGAAATCCTCTGTGGGAGTTTTTGGAGAATGTATCTTGAACAAAATTATTTAAACTAATTTATTTTGTTGTTCATTTTACCCTTCACAAAAGACTTGAATTACCAGCCGATGGACGATTGTATTATAGATGGCTATATTATTGTATATGATGACATGAGACACCTGTTCTGTGATTGTAAATCTTTAAATAAATAAATAAATAAATAAATAAATAAACCACCTTAACATTTGAATACCTATGTCATAGCCATATCGCTCTACACATTTAAACCACATAAACTAGAAAACACACTGTGTTAAGTGCTTTGTTTGATTGGATCACAAGTAGACAAGGCAGACATAATTTCATTTACTCTTGGTCCAAGTCTTTACCCACTTTTCTTTTAGGGGAGGGTTTTTGGATGCATATATGTGTGTCAAATTTATTATTTTAGCCTCTGTATATATCCGCTTTAAGTGTTTTGCTCATGCAATTGGATTATCGAATACAAATCTTCATTCCAGTTGTAAATAAGGATCATTCATGAAAAAAAAAAAACGTATGTGGGAAAACGTCATTTTTGTAGTGTTTTAACTGAATATTGTTGATTTGTCAGCTGGTCTTTTTCAACCTAGTATTGGACTACTCTTAAATGTAAAAACCTGAAGAGAAATAGTTTCAATTCAAGTATATTTGTACTGCACTTTTCTCAGTAAACAATGCTCCAGAGCTATTTTACAAAGAATACCGCCTTAAAACCCCCAGTGAGCAAGAAAAACATGACAAGACACTTGTGAGGGAAACCTCCCTAGGAAGAAAAACATGTGTATAAACTATTCCTGAAAGTATCTTTGTTGAGAGATGGAGATGTTTCGTTTTTCCCCTCCTCACAAAGTATTGGTATATAGTGGATTGTTTTTAGTGTTTTTCTAACAGATAAAAGCTGGAGCTTTAAGTCTAAAAATACACAAAACATTTAGAATCTGTTGTGCTTTTCTTCTTCCATAGTTCTTTTCCGCCATTTTAGGAAACATGATTGGTCTAAAATGTCTGTTTGCAAGATTAGTCAACAATATTCTTGGTCTAATTTGAATATGAAAAGGTTTAACTTTTTAGAGCACACTAGTGATGACCTTAAAGCGTATACATGTGATGTAAACAACACTAAACTTGAATTTAGATTTCATAGAATTCCTATTGTCATTCCTATTACCCGTCGACTGTCCTTTCTGCTGTAGGAATTGCACGATTTGCGTAATTGCTCAATGCCAAAGTGAATCAACGTCTTCATTACATGAAATATCATATATCATTGTTAGCTTCTCCCTTCAAAACATTTAGCTGTCACTCAACGCCCGTCTACCGCTTGCTATTTCAGACATGTTATACGTTTTAGTGCAATCTTTTGGCTTGAATATTCTCCCTTTATCTGAGAACTAGATGTCAGATTTATTGTGTACGTCTGAGAGACGGAGCAGCGGAAAAAAATGGCTGAAGTGTCACTCAAAGAGCGCTTCATAAGACAAGGGAGCTGAAATCACACAGCGCTTTTTCTCTTCTTTGTGTGTTTGTGTGAGTGCGAAGTCAACGGCTTCAGTGGAGTCTGTGGGCTCATCAGCCAACGCATCCTGCTGAGGTGCCTTAAATGGCTTTTCCCCTGCAGACTTTGCAAAGTTCCCACTCTTTTTCCGTTTTACTTTTCTTTCCTCTTTGAGGTCTCATCCGTGTCGTCGCTCACCAAGCACAGTTTTCATGTGAGGCATTATGCATGAAACCCTCAGCTCTCTGACAGTGATGTGAAGTGCTATATGCTTTTTTATGTTTTTGATGAACAGCCATGATTGCTACCTTTATATAAAAAGAGGGGTTTTTTTATGCCGCTGATTTTTACGGCTCCTTGGCGACGATGCTTTCTGGTGGACAGTCATTGGGTTAACCGGCGCTGAAATTATCTATGCGAAACACTAGTTATTACCATCACATCCACCTAATAAAACAAGATTGCAGATTATAATGTGAACCCTTAATTGCAATCCCTCGGTGTCAGGGTTATTAAGTACCGATGTTGCTTTTCCATCCTTCAAAACAGCCCTCTCCCTCCCCACCCGCCTTCACTGCTGCGCGCAAAAAAAGAGCTTTAATTTCAAGATGCATTTTTACGATAAATTATTAATCAGTCAGGGCCTTAATGTTATGCAGAAAATAAAGTGTTTGGTGCCTCATTGCAATTTTTGCATGCGGTTCAGAAGTTCTCTGTTAATTGTGCCTCCGAGTCAGATTGTTAGCAGTGTGTGTGTGTGCGGCGTACAGGGCTAATCTGAGTTTGGGGACATTGGGGAAAAATGAGTGAACTGTGAGGTCATACAGAAGGACATATCGCTCTCACCTTTCCTCTCCTCTTCTCATAATGTAGTTGTTTTGGAGTTGTGCATTAATCGCTTTTCTCTTTTCTTTGCTCCTAGGTAAGTCTCTCCTTGACATTTTGGATATAATTCTTGCTGGCCCGAGGTCACCGTTGGCAGTCCCGGCCATGGTTGGTTTGGGCTCTGGATTCAGGTGTGATAGATTTAATTTAAGTGCTGTTTTGGATTAGGAAGTTGGCTTTTTAGCGTCTCTGCTTTAAAATGCAGAAAATGTGCTTGCCTGCACCTCATGTATGCATATGCCTGGTTTGATCATTACTTTTTGAATAACTGCTGGCGTGATTGGAAGCAAATGTTCCTAAACATTTCTTTGAAAACTGCAATCGTAGCACTATGTTAATTGACCAAAACGTTGAGGTTTGTAAAAAAGCCTTTAACATCAGCTTTAAGTGGACAATATTGAAGTATCGAGTCAGTAAGATTAATTCATTGAATAGAATTTTTTTTATTTATATGTTTAAAATTGTTTTGCTAATATATATATATGTGTGTGTGTGTGTGTGTGTGTGTGTGTGTGTGTGTGTGTGTGTGT
>CAIGQQ010008883.1:1206610-1246828 GCA_903798035.1 Danio albolineatus
TGTGTGTGTGTGTGTGTGTGTGTGTGTGTGTGTGTGTGTGTGTGTGTGTGTGTGTGTGTGTGTGTGTGTGTGTCAAAGAACATCAAATAATAATAATAATAATAATAATAATAAAAATAAACCACTGTTTTCAACAACAACATCAACAATATTATAAATGGTTCTTGAACATGCATATTATAATGATTTGCATGTTGATTTGCAGACTGGAGTTATGATTCTGATCATTCAGTCTTTTCCTTACAATTACTTAAAATACAATTTTAAAATAGAAACCAGATCATTTTGCTGTATTTTTGATCAAAGAATGTAGCATAACCATTAAAAGAAATATCTTTAATAAACTCTTACTGACCTCAGAGGTTCAAACATTAGTGAGGTTTTGTCAATTTGTGCCAATAATTTTGAACTGCATAGAATGAAACATAACCTAAATCTGTCACTATATCAATGACCTTTTCACGTCTCTTCACTGTTAGCGTTCGTTTGAAGATGAAAAACTGTCAGCTTAAAGCAAATTCAGACACCTCTCTGTTTTATTATATTTGTATGCGTTTCAGCAGTGCCTTATAAAATGTCAGGCAGATTTTGTCCCTTCTGCCAAGATGCTGAATACCTAATGATTTTCATCGCTTTTGAGTTGCCTGGCTCTTTCGGACCCTTCTTCTTTTTTTTTTTGCTTACGTGTTTTGTATTCCATTCTTCCCCAGAGGCATAGATGAAAATGGATATTTCTGTGAAATGAAAGCCACTCTCCCTTGTGCTAAGAGAGGCTGGTCATGCCAAGGCTATTATCCGGCTCGATGTCCTACCCATGGCTGGCATGGATCTGAGCAATTAGGCCAGATCAGCGGCAACCTTTCTTGGCGTCATCCCATTATCAAGATCACTAATTACTTCTAGTGCTCTGCCCATGCTCTGCTTCAGCGCCCGAGCGTTCGCTTCACCATGTGTGAACCAAGCGGATCGAGTACAACCGTGTGTGTAAAAACAGCCAGGCCTTTTCCCCCACATACCTTGTATACCTCATCTCAAAGTAAACAACTCTCTCGTGACAGGGGATCCACCTGTCAGAGATCCGTGACACCTGCTTCCCATGTGTGCCAGGGCCCGTGGGGAGAGCTGTCTAAATCGGAGGCTTTTAAACATGTCAGGCCTCTGATGGAAAGGCTTCAGGGTGGCTGTGTCTAAGAGCCACCAGCTCAACTCTGCTCCGCTCCTGCTGGGCTGGGAGGGCTATGGAAAAATAAAGCTATCAGAGCATGAGATGGAGGGCGAGTTGAAAAACCAACCTGACGTTTCACACCCCCTTTTCTGATTCCACATAGGATACGAATGGCCTGCTGGGCCTTTATGAGGTAGTCTGCAGCCTGTTGAACTGGCACTAATGCAGTTTATGCATTCTTGGTAATCGGCGTGTGTTTTTGCCATTGTGGTTGTGTGGTCAATGAAGGATGCAATTCACCACATGACGTAAAGGGTGTATTCATTCCAAGAAATGCTGTTAGCTCACAATACCCATTTTGCAATTTGTAAACAAAACGCACGTGTGCTAAAGTCATTTATTAAATAGAAATGCTTCCACTCTGTCGTGCAACCATCAGCTGGGTTGTCCAAAGAGGAACGTTCGCACATCCGGTTTTTACTCTCACAAGTTATTCATTTCAGACACTCACAAATAGAGAGCATTGGTAATGAACCAGTAATCTGGTTAACTTTAGTCAAATGTAGAACAGCCAAACACCACAATGCCTTTTTCTTTTAACCTTTTACCCAGCACTCACTTTTGGGGATTTACACCTACCTAGCTTTAAATAGTAACAGTTCCTGACTCCAGTAAGCTACAAACACAAACTCATTGGAAAGAAGACACTTTGGGCTTTATTGTGGTTAAAGGGAAAGTTACATGCTCAAAAATATAAAATAGTAATATATTATCAAGTCATGAGGGAAAAAAAAGTATTGTGTTCAATATTTGTTTTTCCATATGCAAACACAGGAAAACTTTAACGTTATGACCTAGAAAACATCATTTAAACTTATATCAGAGTTAGAGCTGGGGCGTAGACTGGGGTTGTTAGTGGTGGTTCATTGGAGAGTGTAGCTGATGGTTGCTTAGCAATGGCAGACGCAACTTAAACTATGGGATTTTTTAGAACTTTTGCGATTGTTTTAGAACTTTTGATTCACTTGCCAATGAGAGAAATGACTAGGAATAATAAAAGGTAGAAAATGGTCAAACTACTTGCTCTACAAACAAGTGTTTGCATGACTATACAGACAAAATAGAATAATATAATAAGAAAATATCAGTTTGCAATATCAAGCAGCAAAACGAGCTTTTTAACATCTAAAAATGGATGGAAGTGAATGAGACCGGAATTCTCAAGCCAAAAAGATTCAAATGGCTGCACCCACTCATACACAGAGAATAAGGTGAATATTCACACCTTAATCGAACCATACCAATATTCGCTTGGAAGCGGACCAAGACCACCTTTTCAGCTGAGTCTCAGTCCATTTGTTCGGTGAGCACTAGTGTGCGATTGCAAAAAAATATGCCCCAAAGGGGTAAACCAACTTGCATTCCAAACCATGCAAAGCAGGTGTGAGCAAATATGCTTGCCAGCTTTGTTAATCATTACAGAGAAAAAATGGAAATCGTACACTAATTGACTGGGGATCATACACAGATCATACAAGACTTTCAAATATAACACAAAAACTTGAATTGAGACATGTGCCTCTTTGCAAGGAGATAAAAAAAACAGATGAATCGAACATGGATGTGCAGGAAATGACAGCGGAAGACACAAAAGAAAGCATGTGGCTGGCACATTTGCATTTGGCCCTGCATATGTGTTTAAAAAAGTCTAATAGATGTCTAATACATCTTCAGACGTAGACGGCTTGGCTAAAACAAGGCTAAATTTGATTAAATCTCAGAACAGCTTAAAACTGGACTAGCCAATATGTGTGTGTGTGTATATTGAAAAAGCAGAGACAATATTCTAGGGCCAGTAAGTTAAAAGTTAAATAGTAAATAAATAAAGATTTGATGTGTTGAACCCTTGGAAGAATGAAGGAGGAAGAGAGTTTTGGTTGGGGAAGCTTGTCAGATTGAGGTATTGACTGAATGACTGGTACATGGCATGTCAGAGAGGGAGGAGAACCTGAACATGGAAGAGATAAAAAAGTATCGACTGCCTTCATTAGGGATATTAGGATGTTTAATAGACCCATCCCACACTTTGATCTCGCCCGCTTCTCTGTTTGTCAGCTTCCTCTCAGGAGTTGTCCGATACAAAGTGAGGTACTACTAGACAGCTAATGGGGATTCTGTCCTTTGAACACTGAAGGTTGGTAAAGGTCTGCGTGGCCTACAGCAAAGATCATTCAAAAAAACAGAGCTTATAATGGCAGCCATCCCTCTCACTAGCTAAAGGTCAGATAGCATAGATAAAAGGCCAGGTGAAAAAGTTCTTTTATCTCTTTAAAAGGCGTAAGGGTGGCTTGTCTGTGTTTCTTTATCGGCGCACTTTTTTTTTTGGTTTTTCTCCCGAGGGCTTGTGGGAGCTGGAGTTCTCAGTGGATTAAGGAGTTGATTGTAAGGCAGACACACAGCCTTCGCTTTAGTCATCTGCAGTCTGAGCTCATTGAGGGCCCTGTGGTGAATGGAAATGAAGGCTGATTAATTCTCCCTGAGCTATAGTGGGACTTCTGGCAGCCATCGCTGTTTGGGAAGGAAGGCTATCAGAGAGGTCTGCATGTGTCACTCCCTGCAGAGAGCCGGAGATTGAAGTCGTCTTCATGCTTTCGGCTTAACTTTTAAGCCTGACTACCTTCCGATCTGTTTTGATCAACACTTTTATTGTGGACACCCTAGCAAAGTTAAATTGGGGTCTGACACAACTTTACTTATATAGTGATAGCTCATTCCAAATGAAAATTTGATTCATATTTATGCAATATATGGCTTTGCTTAAGAGTCTTTTTTTAAGTGTACATTTAAAAAAAATAAAACATTCAAAGATTAAAGATTTTTATTTATATATATTTGTATTAGGGGTGTGAACCTACATTCGGTTCAATACAAGATTTCGGTGCATCACGGTGCATTGACAATGCTTTCCATACATAGTTAGATTTTTTTCTTCAAAACACAAGAACAAAAGTGCATTAAAAATCTCTAGATTTATATTAATATTTAGATAGTATTTGTAATACAATGCTGTCCTTTAATACAAGCTGTCAGATATCTGAACTGTACCTTTAATTTTACCTGCTCAAAGAAAACACTCTTTTTGAATGTTTTGTCCATGACAGCATGAGCCTTTATAGCAAATAAACTAATGTAAATATTAGTCCACTTGCTTTTTGAGCGCTGTCAAGTGAGTTATTACACTGCTATGATTGGTCATTGTCTTCACCTGCTCAACAGAAAGAACTGCGATTGGCTTTTAAAATGAAATCGCATTTCACCCATGGGTGACGGGGAAGAACAGCCGCGGTTGCAGTCTATAGACGTAATAGACACAGTGGAGAAAACTCATACCATAGGCACACTCGTGCCTGGATCCACAAGTATCATTAAACATCCGAGAGGAGAGGAAAAGTTACCTCACGTACATGCCAGCGGGTCCAATGTCCAAAGTGAGAGAGAAAGAGGCAAAGATGGAGTTTTACAGCAATTCTCAATTTTCCGAATTTTCCGCATTTGAATTGCAGTGCACTAAAGAAACAATAAATTTTGACACCCCTATTATTTATATATATATATATATATATATATCTATATATATATGTATTAATATATATAAATATATTAATACATTATAATTTTATTCCTACAACATCTTTAGAAATATAAAGATAACACATTTAAATTCAAGTGAAATATTGTGTAAAATAAAATGACAAACTACATAATTTCAGCTAAATTTTGTATATTTATTTGTTTCTCTTGATTTTTTCTTTTTTATTACATGTTTTTAACATATACATTTATGTGCCCTAATTTTTTGACTATTGTCATGTTTGGTTAAAGTAGCTCCAGATTGGCTTCAGATTAGTCTAATGCATATGCACAAATATAATATTGTAAAATGTCCTCCGTAGAAATATTAATTTTAAAGAGATATTTGCGGGGTGGAACAATATATGCTCTTTATATTATTCAAATATGAACTTTTTTAGTCATATATGTTTTTTTTAAATCATATTTCTGCATGGGTACTAGCAAAGGTTCTCTGAAAGGTTCTTCTATGACTTCTGTGACACTGCAAAATATTTTGTTTGTTAGTTTGCTCATTTAATTTTTAAGATTATGTGAATAAATTGTTATTTTGTTTAGTTGATTTAGTCCATTTTTGAAGCAGTTGTTCTAACTCACAAAACCATTTTAAGGTCAGTGTGTTAAAGTCTAATGTGTTTTTCACACTAGTTCTATTTCCTTTGGTTTGTTTATTCTGACCCAAAATATATATATAAACGTTTGTTTATTGTTCACACTGTCATTTTTAAGCCTAAACCTAAAATCTATTCAAAGATATTGGTCAGTATTGGTCAGTATTGATTGGTGCACACCAATGTCAGAGGTCACATTTATTTAAACGAGCCACAGTAATAGAGCAATTGCAGTTGCAGTTGAGTTTTTTTGTTTTTTTTTTTACTAAAACTGTTCAAAGCGTGGACACACCTTTGGATTGATTCTTTAAAAGTTCTCTTCAAGGCTAAACTCAATCACTACTGTTAACAGTCACCAATATTTCAGTCTGTTTTAAACACATGTATCTTAGTGTTTACATCTCTTTGAAAGCACAGCATCCCTGTTTTGCTTTAATTGCATGGGAAAGAGTAGTCATTATAATAATTCAAACAAGCATATAAGAAAAACGTTCACATGATTGGTTTCTCATTTAGGTTTGTATTCACATGATGTTGAATAAACTATGGCAGAATGTATTCTCCCTTCAAGTAGGTTTTGTTTCTTCTATTTTTAAATGGCAATGTCAGAGAATTGGGTGTACAAAATCAATGCACTCTGTTTTTTTTTTTGTAAATGCACTGATGTGTATCATGTCTGAATCTGGCTTTTGTTTGTTTGTTTTATTGTTGACCTCAAAAATGAGTTGGAGTGATCAGATCAGGTGCTGTAAAATCCTGTCCTCTGCCAGGACACCGTTTGATAATGAAATAATGGCTCTAATCCAGTTGATCTTGATGAATTATCAATTACTATGACTAAGTAAAACTTAATCACTCTAATGAATTTTAACAAGAAATTTTAATAGCCGTTTAGATACAAAAAAAACCAAGACCCTTATATGTTTACAAAGCCAGCGATTTCAAGGCTGATTTGAATAATTGACCATGGGAAAGTGCCTGTTTAGAAGTTTGCTGATAAGCAAGAAGAATAGGTTGTGGAGTTTGACTCACAAAAGTGTATTGATCTTTTCGTTGAATAATGCACAGTGGCAGAGTCTTTGTCTCGGGATAATTTATGGATCGCTTCTGACCTCACTGGCTTCTCAGGATTGTTTTTAACTTAGAGGTGTAGTTGGCTGCCAGCCTCCCGTTGCCGGCAATGATGAATTCAGACGTACTCTGCTCTGCACTCGTCCAGACCCATACGGGCACTTTGGATTTAAGTTTGAAAGCAAAGGTCAGCCGTTTTGTCTTCGTTTCTCCCGAGCGCAGGCAGGATGTGTCACACCACATATTGCTGTGCATTAATTGTTGTCCACAATCGAGGAAAACTGAGTCCTCTGAATAGAAAAACTGGCCAGCCTGGCTTCGAGCCCTGTGTTGTTTTATATACAACAAAACTTGGGTTTCCCCTGGAGCTAAACATTGCGGGAAAGATGTGTTTACTGGAACGCCGTACAAGATAATCAAGTGGTCATTTAGCAGGAGCTTTTATCCAAAGGGACTTGTACAGATTACAGGTTCAATCCCCCAGGAGTAACTTGGGGTTAAGTGCTTTGCTCAAGAGTACATTGACAACCTACTAGCTAAAATCTTTAACCACACTGAAAAAAAAATATTCAAAGCTGATTCATTGGATTTACTGTTTTTTTTTTTTTTTTTACGTTAAGTGGCTGTAAATAATTTATTTGGGTTTTGAATTTAAACAAACAAATTAAGTTGAACATTATTAAATTTAATTTACTTGTTTAAATTTAACACAAATAAATAGTTTGCAACAGTTTTGCAGACTTTTTTTTCAATGCAGTTTACTAGAGTATTACATCTTTCTAGGTGGTCCAAGACATTTTGAGTTCAAATCTGACAAAAACTCAAGTTTTATATATAAATGACATTTTTTTTCTCCCAGTTATGTGACTGCGATAGCAGTTGGTAAAACAATCGTGCTACTTTCAATTAGTAATCAGCAGTGGTGTAAAGTAACTAATTACAAATACTCAAACTACTGTAATTGAGTAGTTTTTCTCAGGAATTGTAATTTACATTTTTAGTGCTGTATCGGTACTTTTACTCCACTACTTTCCTTCAACCAGCAGTCACTACTTTATTTCTTTCTTGTCTATGGTCTTTGTCTAAAGTAGAAAAAACAGTCCTGTGATTCCTGTCCAATTAAATCACACATAGAAAGTAAAATCTCATCATACTGAACCTCAAGACATGGCGCTTTATAAATGCAGCAAACCTTTTGGAAACATTAAAAATGTCCAAGAAGATGTCCAAAATCTTTACACGCAATGACCCAGAGACTTTTTATAGACTGCATGTCACTGAAAATGATGCATGTCGACTGTATGATGACTGAAATCACCAAACAGCCTTAAACAATCACTAAATGGAACAAATGAAGAATGGAAGGAAGAGCCAAATAAAAGGAAGGACCAAACAAGGAATGGAAGGAAGGATCGAAGAACCAAATGAAGGAAGGATTCAAGGAAAGACTGAACAAACTAAGGAAGGATAGAAGGAAGGAAAGAACGAAGGAAGGAATGAATGAACGAACGTACGAATGAACAAAGGACCTAATGAAGGAAGGAACAAAAATATGGAAGAAAGAATGAATGAACAAATGAAGGGAGGAAAGAAGGAAGGACCAAACAAATGAAGGAAGAATTCAAGGAAGGACTGAACAAACTAAGGAAGGATGGAATAAACAAACGAATGAATGAACAAAAGGACCTAATGTAGGAATGAACAAAAATATGGAAGAAAGAATGAATGAACAAATGAAGGGATGAAAGAAGGAAGGACCAAACAAATGAAGGAAGAATTCAAGGAAGGACTGAACAAACTAAGGAAGGAACAAACAAACGAATGAATGAACAAAAGGACCTAATGTAGGAATGAACAAAAATATGAACGAGTGAACGAAGGAAGCAGGAAACAAACGAATGAATGAAGGAAGGATAGAACAAACAAATAATTGAAGGTAGGTAGGAACGAACGAACGAAAAAAGGGAGATCCCTAAATACACTACGTGTTGTTTTTGCAGGGATGTGTAAACGTAACATTCTGTAAATGCATCAACTTTTCTGCCGTGTAATACTCACTACTCTTGAAGACTTTTAAAAGATCTACTTTTTACTCATACTTCGAGTAATATTTACTACAGATACTTTTACTCTACTTGCACTACATTTTTGGGCAAGTAATGGTAGTTTTACTTGAGTATGATTTTTCAGTACTCTTTCCACCACTGCTAATCAGTATTTTCAGCACCAATATAGTTTCAATTCTATTCTTACAACAGTGACTTAAACCTCTAAAATCTACTTTTTACTGTCATTTTAGGTTTACAGATTCACTAAAACTGCTGAATTCAGCTCTATCTCTCAGTGCCATAGGACGTGATGCATGTGTAATATTTCCCTTGATTGTGGGTTAGCAGTACACCCCATTGGGCTTAACATCACTGCACTTTGCTAATTAACGAGAGGAAACTGGTTATTATATTTCTTTGACCCTAAAGTCACATGGCACACCGCATTAACCCATATAGGCATCTTGCTTCATGTCTTATTATGGCAACAGCTTTTAAAAATGTTATTATAATGGGATTTGATTAGGATTCAGGGCATGGAGACTGGAATGACCCACCAAATCTGAATAATGTGAAGTGTCATAAATAAATGTTGTCGTGTTTTTTAGTGATTTTTGAATTGTATCAAGAAGAGTTAGAGACTCATAGAAGACTCTGTATCTGAGTTTATTTTTGTTTTTTTAACACGATTAAGGTCAATAGCTCTTAGATTAATATGGAAATTCAGAGTTCATTTTCTGTGTTATAAGTATGTAGATCCGAGTGCTTGTGGTGCGCTAAGCCTTTAGCAAAGTGTACAGTTCAAATCAAGTGTAAAAAACCCTTTACCTTTAAATTAGAATCAAAGGCCCATCACAAGCTTGCAAACTCAATATTTGCAATGCCAATCGGGTTTTGAACCTGATTAATTCCTCAAGGGATTTTCTTTTGTCTTGCATTCACTCACTCAAAGGCATCATACGATTGTATTTTTTCCTCAGCGTCTGCAGGTGGATTACAAAATGAGGTTTCTTGCTCTTTTCGCTCTTTTTGTTTGGCACAGGTGCTTCTTGCTATCAGCACATGGCCTTTGTGAGCAGCTTTAGAAATTCAACTTGGATCTGGGTTTGCTGACAAAATGCTCAATTTACAGTAGCACAGTTGAAAGGTGCTAAGTAGTGACAATTACCCAGCTCAAAGTGACAGAAAACAGACTAAGATGAGAGAGCATAAGTTTGTAATATTTACCTGAAATCCTGAAGCCTCTGCCAGCGTGGAAAAGCTACTCATTACTGGGCAGACATCAGATTTATTTCTTTTTTTTTCATTTTAATTTTAGATTAAATTTACAAGTACATTTTATATTAAAATTTTATAATTATTATCAATTTAATTCAATTTTAATTTAATTTTATTTTATTTTACTTTATTATTTTTTTTAATTTTCGGCTTAGTCCCATAATTAATCCGGGGTCGCCACAGCGGAATGATCCACAAACTTATCCAGCTTTTGTTTTACGCAGCGGATGCCCTTCTAGCCACAACCTATCTCTGGGAAACATCCATACATTCTCATTCACACACATACATACACAACGGACAATTTAGCTTACCCAATTCACCTACCACATATCTTTGGAACTGTGGGGGAAACCGGAGCACCTGGAGGAAACCCACGCAACCACGGGGAAAACATGCAAACTCCACACAGAAATGCCAACTGACCCAGCCGAGGCTCGAACCAGCGACCTTCTGCTGTGAGGCGATTGTGCTACTCACTACGCCACCGTGGCATCCTTTTATTTTATTTTATTTTATTTTATTTTATTTTATTTTATTTTATTTTATTTTATTTTCACTCCATCCCCTATAACTTTACCAATCAGCAAAACTGTTTGAGAGTCAGCTGCGATTTTATTCTCACCGTGTGCTCTGTGCTAACGATTATCTGTATTTTAAAGTTATCTATATTTTAGAGACTCGACTCCCTTCTATGTAGTACTTACAGTAAATGCAGAATTTGAGATTTACAGATTTAATCTTTTTTTTCAAGCAAGGAATCATTTTGACAAGGCAGAGCACTTAATGCCGCACATTTGTATCGAACTGGGAAGAGTTATGATTGGCCTTTGAGTCGGGGAAAACTGAGGGCAGGGAAGTGAAATGGATTAACTGAGCCCTGTCAGCAGACGCCTGGGTGAAAATGCATGCCATATGTCTTAGAAAGCCAAAGGAAAGGAATTTGAATGTCCCCTGTTGGAATATTGACAGCCCGAGATAATGGCACATTGATCCTCGTCTCCGGCTTCTCTGATGTGGATGAGTCTTTCTGTTGCTTTCTGTTGTTTTAAAAATGATTGCCGGCGGTTTGCTCTTGGTACAAAAGGAGCCTGCATTGTACTTTTTAAACAATCCAACCCCCAGTGAGTGGATCGAAAGAGAAAGAGGAAACATTTTGATATTAAGATTCCGCCACAGGCCTGTGCTAAGCAGGGTTTCTTAGCAGGTTTTCCTGCGTGGATTTTGTTTTTGTTTTTTCAGGGCCGTCTTCTCTGCGATTATTTTCGTAAATGAATATTGATAATTTGTCTGTGTGATGCTTCTTATAAGTGCTGCTTGGCTGGGCGGGAGTCATTATGTCGTTTGTATTTGCATTGGTTGTGCCGCAATTACCTGTCGTCTGCACGGGATGCAAAGGGGTATTAATACACAACGGCTCTTTGATTTCATCCATCCTCTCCTGTCAGGGCTAGGGTGCGTTGCGGGCTGTGCTGCTGTGATTTATGGAGGCATTTTAGAGGTGTACATGAGGCACCCACACACTGATCCATCAGCACATTCCCACTGAGAGCCGTGAGCACAGCACGACTAAGCAGAGCCTATTTACCACAGACCTAAATGTCGCTCTGATTTGAGGTGTAAATAGGCAGCATTGAGTAAGATATGAATACATTCTGCTAATAAAGGATCCGCTAATCCAAAAATGAGGTTTTATAGCAAATTTGCTGTCAAGTTCATTCCAATTTGGTGTTCTTTCTTTCGATGCACTTAAAAAGAGAAACTTTGAAGAATGCCCATGCCACTCAAAATGTTGCAAGTGAGGATTGGGGTTGTTAAACTTCAAACCAGAGAGTTTCAAGTTTACATTTGCAGAGTAATTCAAATGTGCCTATAGGAAGTGTTTTTAAACGTTATATTGTACAGTATGGATAATGAATGTACAATAACTGAAACAAACCTTGTGAATGCATTAATATTCCCTTCACTGTGTGCTGAAACTGTGTGCTTCCACACTGATGCAACACAAATACAAATAAGGTCTAGTTACTGATAAAAGGAAACCTTTTTACAAGACTTCTGGGTGAATGAGTCAAGGCCTTTTATTTTATTGTGAATAAATCACAGTTACTGACCAATTGGCTTCAAGGAAACAAACTAAAAATAAGTGTTTTATAATAGTTCATTTTGCAACCGACCAAAATGTTGCTAAGGGTGGTTGCCAAGGATACAGAAGCCCCTTTCACACAGCGATACTGGTAAATATCCGGAAAATTACCAGAACGACTTTACCGGTAAATTTAAAAAAAGTGCTGTTCACACAGGCGAGGACATACCAGTAAATTCTGCCATCATTAACCAGAAATGAGCTCTAAACGGCCTCGCTTGTGTTTGTAAACACAGAAGGGATCGGGTTTTTGTTGATGACTCACTTTTATTTAAAGCTTTAGCATTCTTGCAGCAGTTTTGTCCCAGAGACCTCCAAAGGCATCCAAATGTTTACACATTTGACTACTGTACATTACAAATTCTGTGGATGGATAAGTATTGTGAACATCTTCGATGAAAACATATAGAGGAACACTTTCCCATGTCGAGATGTACATACTGTATGTATGTGTGTTGGCGCTGACCGGAGCACTTCATGTGCACACGCGTCCAGTAACTGAAGCAGAGCTTGAAGGTAAACAAACAGCGGTTTATCATAAGCATTTTATTGATAACTTTTTCCAAAGTGCCATTAAGAAGGAACATAGAAACGTTATCTGAGCAACATCTAGCAGCTAAATGTGTCTGGAAAAATATTGAAAGGCTTTTATTTTTATAAACAGCGCGGATGTGAATGTGTCAGAATGTTCTGATTGGCTGGAGTAGACGTCTCATGTACTAAGCGTGAACACGCTTTTTCTGGCAATGTTCCTTATCATTACCGGTAATGTTACAACTTCTCTTTCCAGAAAATTGGCAGAACGAATTTAACTGTATTTTTAAAAAGGGCCTGTTCACAGATACAGACCTGTCTGGAAAATTGTCGGTAATTTTCCGGAAAGGTCTGTATGTGTGAAAGGGGCTCGAGATACACAAGACAGTTGTAAGGGAAGCAGTTTAAAAATAGCTGGTGAGTAAAACTTTGTAGCCACTATAAAATATAAGCCTTTGTCAGACACTCATTGATACACTCCTAGAAAAACCTGTGTTACTAAGATTTATTACAAGACTTTTGATCTTTTGTGACCTGATGATATATGATAGATTGTGATCTATGTCAATGTTACCATATATTGGCCAATAAAGGCTTAATTTCAGAGACTCACAGCATATTTTATTAATTTTTTTTATTTAAATGCTTGTGTGAATGGTTTCCATAAATGCATTAAATTCATTTTCGCAATTGTAAAACTTGACAGCCAGCATTTAAATTCACATTCATTATATTAAAAGAGTCACCAGGATAACATTTAACTGTGCCAGAAAAGAAAGGAAGTCATCCCCATTTGGACCACCATGGGGTGAGTAAAGATTGGCAGAATTGTTTTAACTTGAAATATCCATTTTGTTTCTTCTGTTTACACTTTGTATCTCTAATAAGAATGTTGCCTTTGATAATTGTTGCAGCAGTTGCTGGATACAGTGCTTCTCTTTCTCTGAGAACGACATGCAGGCTGCTATTTACATGCCACAGCTAAGCACGTTGTGTGCTTTCTGTCTAGCAAAACTGCAGCAGAGAGAATGTGGGGTATTTTCTGCACCATGAAAAATAATGCAAATGTGATGAGATAAATGAGACTTTGTTTGTTGCCATAGCAACTCCTTGGGTCATAAGCCAGTAGGGAGATGAGGCCAGGGCTGAAGCTGTGAAGGTGATTAGTCTTTTGTGTCTGTCATACTTAATTTAGCATCAGGGGAAAAGAAAGGGACCCACTACTTTACGCGTCTGTAAACTCAAATATAAACACGCGTGCACACTAAATATCCTTGACACATATACACACACCTCTGCTGCAATAGCAGAAATGAAAGATGAGAGACCATTTCAGAGGAGATTAAATGTACACTGTGCCGTTTAATCAGGACAACACACTGTCAACCTTACTCCAACAGATCCAACACGATCGATCGCATGTACATCCTGGACTCAGCTTGAGTTTATCTTGCTGGTAAGAAATCTGTTATGTTGCTCTCGTGAGAGCAGTCATTAGCTAAACATGTCTGAGAGTCCGCAGGTCAACCCGTGATGCACTCAAACACACACACTGTCTCCCTAACAGCCTTATCCATTGGGCTGTGCCTAACATGACATCCTCAGAAGCCAACTCTTGCCCACCAAGCCACAGGAAGTAGACTGGAAGTGTGAGTGAAGACCTGTCCAAACTCCTTCAGAGACACACGCTTGAGCACGCTTTCTGGCACCTATAGTTGATGTGACCCATTGCGGCTCACTGGCCCCTAGAGAAGAAGAGGAGGATATGCGCACCCATCGTTGTTGGGATATTGAGGGGGTAATGCCCACTGTATCTCTCCCACTCCCCATCTTCCAGCTGTCCCCCAGGCGTTGGCAGCTGCACGCTCTGTCTCACCGGTGATTCAGCTGCGTGTGGTGGGCCTAGAGGGATCTGCCTTCAGCTCCGGCCAGCATCCGCTGCCACTGCCTACTCTGCCCAGGCAGCCATGACCACCTCCATCCCCATCGATTCAGAGGAATACTAAAAACCCTCCGCCAGGCGACAGCAGCCTGTTCAAAACAGCCATTAAGCACATCACCTTTACCGTGAAGATCCAGACTGTTAATCAACATCTCACCTGTGCCTTTTACCTGGTTTGCACAGACAAAGCTCTATGTCAGCCAGCAATCTCCAAGCACCATTCATCCAATTCAGCCAGCGGGCTTCGTCCAGTTCCCAGTACCGCAGATGAGGCAGAGAGTCGGCCACTGCCCACACATTTTGGATAAAACACCACAGGGTTGGTAATTGCTGCATGCATGCAGATGGAGTTTTTTTTTTTTTAAGTGATAGGCTGCTCTTTCTGGCTTACCCCTGTCGGCTAGCTCTGACATTAGCAATCCACCACTGCAGGCTGGCAAATGAGTCCTCTGCCTCTCATCTGATTACTGCTTTCAACCTCATTCCTGCAGCAGAGAGACAGCCATAAGGGGGAAGATATCTTTTTTTCATAAATGATGGCAATAGTGAAAGTGTATGATTTTAATTTGATATCGCCTGCCACCTCCATCCCCTTCTTTTGCGCAGTTATTCTCAGAATCCTTGTCCTTTTCCCTCAAGACTACGAAGGGTTCAATTATGTGTGTATAATGATCAGCCGTAATCAAGAAAGCACACTAGGGGTTTTAGAAAGTAAGTGGGCATTACTGTATAGTGCATAAGCAGAGTGAATGTTTTGAGGTGGGCACATGCACCTTTAAGTGGCCCCTACGTCATGTTTGATTGAGATCACTCCTCCTCCCCTTTGATTGGCATGCCCACTTTCAAAGCTAATCATGGTTATCGTGGGCTGACTAAAATGGTCATACCAACAGTCTGCACAGGGGAGGTCATATCCCCCATGCCCTTCTTCAGAAACAAAAGTATTGGTTGTCAATCAGGACTTATCATGCTGAGAGACGTCTGGAGTGTTTTTTTTTCTTCCTCTCTCCACCTTTTAAACTGGTATTGCACAATTGCTTCTTACATCAGTTGCCCTTTGAAAGGCTTGTACAAAAAAGAAATAATAATAAATCTAAGACTTTTATAAGGAAGAACATCTTGGTAGTGCATCTACCCATGACTAATTACGACTTGAAGACGGGTAATGCTAACTAGCCAATTTATCTAGCACTTGCCAACTCTTAAGACATTACGCACATGTTGGCTGAATATGAAGCTCAGTTTCCAGGCTTATAAGGACAGAGTCAAGTTTTTATCTGTCCTTATTTAGCACCAAAAACTCAAGGAGAGAGTGTTTTAGTTTTAACCTTAATTGCTGTACTGACATTTTTCTCCCATAAGCAGCTTGCAATTGTGCACAGTTCATCCTTCACCGCAGATAAATATCTACAGTTTAGCTCATGTTTTAGCTCATCATGTCCTGATTATGTTCTTTCTAATTGCTGTGTGATATTTGTCATTCCGCCTGGTAACTAGCTCCAAATAGCCTCTTGTGATTTTTTTTTCCTCTTGTCCTTCAGTGGAAGCCTTGTTTGGTTAAATTCTTTCCAGAAGATGACTCTGTTTCTATCTTTTGATAATGGGGTGTGGAGCATGTGCGAAAGACTGGTGCTTTACTCTCGTCAGAGTTGGACCCATAAGTGGAGGTAATGGCCGAGTCCCTAGAGAGGCAAAGACGGGCACAGAAGTGGCTGATCAAAGCTCGGTGGCTTCCAGTGTTTGGTGTCCTTCCTGACTGAGATGTTCTTCTGTCTACCCATCCCCCCCTCTTTTTAATTGGCTGATAGTGTAAGGCAAGATCACAAGGGGGCTTTCGTCAGCACAACCGCAATTTTAGGCCTGTATGAACGCTGAATGTGTGCATGTGCCACACTCCCACAAGTTTTACGTTGGCCCAGTGGTCTTCATTCAAACCTACAGGTGTGCTTATATACGTCATTATTACCACCACCAAGAGAGGCCATCTAGGAAGCAACACTCAATATAATGAGTTATTTTTCTTTGCTTTGTGTGCTTTGCTAAGCAGA
The DNA here is from genome assembly GCA_903798035.1 of Danio albolineatus. Lineage (NCBI taxonomy): Eukaryota > Metazoa > Chordata > Actinopteri > Cypriniformes > Danionidae > Danio > Danio albolineatus. The sequence goes on from CAIGQQ010008883.1 coordinate 1,223,084, forward strand.
CTAAGCAGAGCCAGCCAAGCTTCCTTCTCCTCGTCCTCCATCATCCCTCAACCCATCCTCTACTCATCAGCCAGACCAATGCAACAGAGACACACTGATCAAGCAAACATGTCACTAGCCTGCCATCTGCACATTTGAATTATGAAGTGGTCCTCGTATCTTCCAGACATGCCAAACTTTTGATACATTGGAGGCCCCCCAGCACCCTGATCTCTCCCATGAGCTTTTTTAAACAAGTTTGGTCACACATACCCACACGTGTTACTTACAATGATCTGGAGGGCTTTATAAAATAAACCGGCCCCTCTCCTCAAGCTAATTGTGAAACGGGTGTGATCTATAGCTGGGATGAGAGCCATTTAGCCATGCTGGCAGAAGAGATGAAGCGGCTTGGCTCTTTTGTATTAGCGAAGTGGGCTAATACGAGGGCATGGATCTTGGAAATGAAAAAAGTAACTCTGGGGATGCATTTAACTGGCGTAGAACAGCGTGCTATAAATTTCTGACTTAATCAAATATTTCTAGGAGAGCAGAGTTCAGGTCAGCAGGGACCTTTGCAGCCTTGCGAACTGGATGAAAGATGTATGCGTCACATTTGCTAATGCTATACGGATAACTCAGCCAAGCCCACTACGCTTTATTTAAACATGCTCGCCCAGGCATGGCCAGGCATAGCAAATGACACTGGCCTTACCACTCTTGACTGGGTTTTTTGTCTTTGTAAGTACTTGCTTGCTGCACATCTCCATCCTTGGCTCTATAATTCATCCAGGGACAGGATAGTGTAGTGTTTATTTGGGAATGCTTTTCAAGTTCCACTTTGAATCGAGGCAGTAAACAGGATGAAGAATTTCAATTGCAATTTAATTAAAATTTAAATAAATTGACAAACAGACATGCAAATATTATGGTTAAATGCTACGCATCATATTTAAAAGTTAATTAGTGGACTGAAGTGGAGGAACCTTTAAAGATCCCCTATTATGCATTAAGCAAAAGGTCATATTTTGGTATAGGGGTCTCCAACAACAGGCTGATATGCATGCAAGGTCAAAAAAACACTTTCATTGTCTTACAATATGCATTTATTTTTACCTAACTACTCCAATCATTCCCATATGATTTGTTCAACGATTCATTTTTTAAACCCCTTCTCTGTGTGATTGATGCTAATCTATGGTGATTCTGTGATGTCTCTGGATCTTTTAAAGAGCCCATATGTTGGGTTGAGAACGGTTAAATTTCACTTTTTGAAGTCCCAAACAACAGGATGATATGTATGCAAGGTTAAAAAACACTTTCGATGTCTTATAATATCTATTTCATTTTACCTCATTTTCCCACCGATTCCCATATGAATCGTCTGAGCGAGTCTTTTCCCCCAAGCACCTCCTTTACATGACGCTACCACGTCACGTCACCACGTCACGTCCTTTACGTGTCAGCAGCCCAATGCCAGAACATATTGAAAAACATCCCTGCAGTTGTACAACAGCGTATTGCTATATTCTTCATCATAACAACAAACATTCAGTAATAATTAACACTTCATGGACTATTGTAAGCCAACAAATAGTTTCATTTGACAGTAAGCTAAAAGGCTACCGCTAAATGCTGCACAGAGCAAACACAATACAGACAACTACATCCATATTTACATCCATATATCATCCATCAGATTCAGTGGCACATTGTCTCTGACATGATGTGAGGGACTTCTTTGCCTCTGTTCATGCGGTGACCAGTACACATTTACAGTGCAGTTTTATGCATCCCCCATATATTTTCTTTGACTCATGAATGACTCATTTAAGAAGCGTTAACTGCACTGACTACATATTGAGTGAAGTCATAAACACATATTGAACAACTCATAGCAAAACTAACCCTTTAATGATGCTCATGCTAAATCAATCGTCTATATGGTTACATCCATAATAGGGCTGTGCAATACGGACAAAATAATCATATTGCAATTTTTTGAATGAATATTGCGATTGCGATTTTATTTGCGATACTGTTTTTGCATTTTCAAACAAGCTACATAAACACATTCTAAATGTTTTCAGTGCACAAGAAGTGCATAACAAAACATTTCACAATGAAATATTAAGTTTAATAAATAAAACTGTAGTAAAATTGTCTTTAAATCAGACCACATAAAATAAATTAAAATTAACTAACCTCACCTCTAGTTAAAAAAATACTGTACACAGTAGTACGAAATGCTTGATAAACAAAACTGTAATAAATTGTCTTGAATACAGACAACATGAAAAAAAAAAGATAAACTAACCTCAATTCCAGTCATAACAATAAAAAAACTAACGTAAATCAAAACCACCTATTCGGTTCTCCCCCTCAACTTCGTCGTCTGCACAAGAACATGACCAAAAATCGAAATAAATGAATAGGTATTTGCGCGATTTAGAAATTGCATGGTTTTTAAATCATGATTTTTTTGCAATTGCGATTAATTGCAGAGCCCTAATCCATAATTGAGACATACAGACAGTGGCAATGAAGTGCTGGACGAAATGTGAGCCAAACTTGCATACTGTATATACTCTTATAATCAATAAACACCATACTTTGTATTAACTATATTTATTACTTAAATCAAATGCCCCCAACCCTCTCTCGGGGGAAGCTTACATACTCAAGTAAATGAGAAATGTGCTTAATATTGAGCCCTAATAAATAAATAAATGCGTAAATAAGATATATTATTATGCACAAAAATGCATTGCATTTTTATTTTTTTCAAATAATGTCATTAATACTGTAGCTTCAATATAGTAGGATCTGTTATAGATGCTTTTTTTGTTGAAAAAAAAAAAAAACATACCATTGCAGCATTGATGAAGGATATTAAAAGCACATTCAGGTTGGTTATGATGAGCAAGCATTTTTGATATCGACTTTAGTTCTTACATGCATTGAAGGTTTGAGTTGTGGATGTTATAAGCCTCTCCTTGAATGTGACCTTATGCTTTTCTTATCAGTTTCATATAGCTCATCTATTGCATTCATTTACCACAGCAGGCAGTGTTACTAGCGGGATGCATGTTTTTGATGAGGCCCGGTCCTGTTTTTTTTTTTTTTTTTTTAATCTAATTGAGCCTGAACAGCAGTGAAAAGATTAGCTCTGACAAGAAAAAAGGCAGAATCGATGGCTGATGGATGTCAGCGATTGCGTATAACATGTAGTGCGGAATCAGCGGCGTGGGAGCCAGCTGTGTACCGTGTGGGTTACTCTGTCTGGCTGTACTCGCTGGAGGGCAATATTCAATAGAGCTTTTAGTCTGTACGCTGGATATGACTAATCCAGCCCTAATTAGCCTTCCTTTCAGAGTTTGCTGAGTTAAAACGTTGGGTATCACTGACATCAGCACTGCTGATTATTATAGCAAAGCTTTCCAGCTTAATTTGGTTATGTGCATGGCTTCACACCAGCCACTGTGGCAAATGGTTTTCCTAAAGTTACTGAGAATTTTCACTGGCTGCAATGTTGTGGTTGTTGGAAAAATTGCATTTTAATTATAGTTTACTGTTGTATGCTAACGTTTTAAGAAGGTCACTGGTTTGAGTCCCAGCTGGGCCAGTTGGCATTTCTCTTTGGAGTTTGCATGTTCTCCCTGTGTTTTCATGGATTTCCAAGGGGTGCTCCGGTTTTCCCCACAGTCCAAATCGGGTTATATATCAGAATACAAGGCGTGGCACTGTGACTCAGTGGTTAGCACTGTTGTCTCACAGCAAGAAGGTCATTGGTTTGAGTCCTGGCTTGCCCAGTTGTCATTTCTGTGCGGAGTTTGCATGTCCAAAAACATGCGCTATAAGTGAATTGGATGAATAAAATTGTCCGTAGTGTGTGTGAATGTGGGTGTGTATGGCTGTTTCCCAGTACTGGGTTGTGGCTGGAAGGGCATCCCCTGCATAAAACATATGCTGGAATAGTTGGCCGTTCATTCCGCTGTGGAATGCTAATAAATAAGGGACTAAGCTGAAGGAAAATAAATAAGGAATTAATGCTAGCATTTTCTTCAATTGATTTCCAGTGCATTATATGCATATATAAAAGGCAATTTCCTTTGCAGTCAACAACAGTGAGTGAGCTTCATCTGAAGATCAAAACCATTCTCAGTCTTTTACTGTTGGTTACTTGACGGGCTGATCAAGAAACATTCTCTTGCACTTGCCTCTTCAGAAAATCCATTTGTCACAGACAAGCTTTAAGGGCGAGCCCTGTTACATAAAATTCAACCCGCCAAAGTGGCTAGTGTGGGAGTTACTGGTGTTACACGAAATCTGTTCACATTTGGTGAGTGTTCATGGCAGATCCTGGTTATATAAACAGTTTTCAATGACCAGGACCTTGTAAAAAAATATTGACTAAAGTTTGTTTGCACATTTTAGCAGCGCACAGTCCTCACATCGATATTGACGATTGATTTTGAGTCATAATGGCCATTTCTGCGCATGACCTTTCATTCATCAGCATTTTCCCAGTTCAGTGTTTTTTTTTTTCTTCTTTTTTTTGACAGAGCAAAGCTCCATACAAATCAATAAAGGTATTGATCACGGATTACGTGCTCCTGCAATAATGTGCCTGTCCGAGCCTGTCTGCGAGGAATAAAGCATTACTAATAATGAAACCGTAGTGTAACCGAGCTCCTGCATCCAAAACACTGTTTATTATCGCAAGCCACTTTCATTTCCCCTTGCTCTGCCAATATTTAAGCGCCCGTTCCATTCGTCAAAGTAGTATGAGACCACGGCTTTTGAAAGATGAGAGGGACGGCCTGGCTTCCTTTATGAATACAAGTCTAAACAGAAAAAAAGGAGTCTGTATAAATGAAGTTTCATTATTTTCCTTTCTTTTGTGCAGTATGTCTTGTACAATAATGTAAAATCTAATAATCCATTATTGAGCTCACGGAGAAGAGAGGCCAGTCTGTGTGATCTGTGCTCGAATGTGGATGAGAAAGGAAGTGACAATAGGGGGAGAGCTGGCCGAATTTGACAGCACAGATGTGGCGATTCCTTCGAGACCAGGCTGTCAAATCATCACATTACCATGTCGAAGTTTCTCTCTCACTAAATACTGTGACAGTGCCATTTTCCTGATGGATAACAGAGGCGCTTTCTAACCACATCTTCTCTTGCATAACTCGCAGACGATTGATCTTCCTGTCTCGACATGCGAGCAACTGGATGTTTTCCATCTCCTTGTGTCCATTTGTTTGGCTTTTCATAATACGCAATTTAGCGGATCGATTAGTTGTTTTTCTTCGAGACAGACAGTACCTGTTGTCTTCCAGTAACAGGCGAATCACAGTAATGTTGCATCAAATCAGCCAATGTAATTTGAATTTTACATCATTTCTTCCCTGCCTAAAAAAAACTGGCAGGCACAAAGATGCTGGTTTTCCATGCTAAGTAAATTAAGGATTAGCCAGGCTGGAATTGGATCTGGCTATGGCAGACACGCAGACATCCCAGTCATATTGTGGAGTGCTCTAATTCTGCTCTTTCATGCCCAGACAGCTGTAAATCTTGACTCTGGCAGGATTTTCATTGGGCTTTGACTCTGATAAATACATTTTTTGTGAGAAACCCACCGTTGGGGTGCAAAATCTTGCCTTTCCTCCACCAGGGGACCTGTTTGAGTGGGGCTGTAGGCCCGCGGTACCCATTTAAACACTAATAACCCAATTACATAAACCCACTGTGGCTTTGCTTTGTAGAGCAAACATGTCTTTTTTTCTTCCCCACAAGCATGCCCCCTTAATGTCGAAAGGAACACTATAAGTCTATTTACTAACTGTGTCATGTGTTAAGGGGCTCTCCATCAGTATACACACAGGATTTGCAGTTGAACCCAACAAATGTTTGCTTTTTAGGCTCTCGTCTATGTTTACATGTTTTATGGGGTTTTTTCCAAGCGGATTAAATGCATGTGGGGTTTGGGTTGACGTTAAATGATGTTAATCCCTGCAGTTAAAATGTGAAATATTCTATTCCTTTTAAATGATTTGAGTTATTTTAACAGATCTCAGTGGTTAGGCCACAAGCATTTGCTTGCAAAAATGATAGTACACTTGTATTATTTAATTAACTTATGCAGTGTCTGCTTGTAATGCTAGCTTTTTTTGTTTGCAGTGTTGTAAGAAACATGCTCCTTTTGTGTGAAATGACTGTAATATTAAACAGCTTTTTTTAAACATTTAAAAAAGAATAAAAGTTTTGAGTTTGAGCACTAAAAGGATCATAGACACTAAAAACCGGAGTATGGCTGCTGCACATGTATTCCAATGCAGGAATTAATTTACTTATTGTATCGATATTAACTGTATTACTTTGAAATATTCTTTAGCAAAAAAAGTTTTATGTTATGTGATACGTTACGTTACACTACAATAAGTTATGTTACATTACGTTATGTTACGTTACGTTACGTTATGTTATATGTTATGTTATGTTATGTTATGTTATGTTATGTTATGTTATGTTATGTTATGTCAGGTTGTGCTGTGCTGTGTTGTGTCGTGTCATGTCATGTCGTGTCATCACATCACATATTGTGTTATATGTTATGCTATGTTATGTTATGTTGTTATGTTATGTTATGTTTATATGTTGTCATGTCATGTCATGTCAAGTTAAGTTATGTTATGTTATGTTATATTGTGCTGTGTCGTGTTGTGTCATCACATCACATCACATCACATGTTGTGTTATAGGTTATGTTATGTTATGTTATGTCAGGTTGTGCAGTGCTGCGTCGTGTCATGTCTTGTCGTGTCGTGTCGTGTCGTGTCGTGTCGTGTCATCACATCACATCACATCACATCACATCACATGTTATATGTTATGTTATGTTTATATGTTATGTTGTTATGTTATGTCATGTCATGTCATGTCATGTCATGTCATGTCATGTCATGATATGTTGTGTTGTGTTGTGTTGTGTTGTGCTGTGTCGTGTCGTGTCATCACATCACATCACATCACATCACATGTTGTGTTATATGTTATGTTATGTTATGTTATGTTTATATGTTATGTTGTTATGTCATGTCATGTCATGTCATGTTATGTTGTGTTGTGCTGTGTCGTGTCATCACATCACATCACATCACATCACATCACATCACATGTTGTTTTATATGTTATGTTATGTTATGTTATGTTATGTTATGGAGAAGCCACGATGACGTAGCGAGTAGCACGTTCACCTCACAACAAGAAGGTCGCTGGTTCGAGCCCTGGCTGGGTCAGTTGGCATTCCTGTGTGGAGTTTGCATGTTCTCCCCGTGGTTGCATGGGATTCCTCCGGGTGCTCCGGTTTCCCCCACAAGTCCAAAGACATGTGGTATAGGTGAATTGAGTAAGCTAAATTGTCTGTAGTGTATGAGTGTGAATGAGTGTGTGTGGATGTTTCCCAGAGATGGGTTGCAGCTGGAAGGGCATGTGCTGCGTAAAAACAAGTGTCTGATAAGTTTGTGGTTCATTCTGCTGTGGCAACCAAGAATTTGCCAAGAATAATTCACAATATTACAGTTATTAATGATGTAGTAGATTATTAGATGTTTTCCAATAAGACCTTATTTTGACTGTCCTCTTCAGACATTCTGTTGACTAATAATCTAAAGAGAGTTTGGATGAGTTCAGACGTGCCAGTTTTAAATCAATAAAACAAGAGCTCTGGTGTAGTTGATCTGTTGGTGTGGTTCATTTGAATACCTGTGAACTCTGTCATGCTGAAATTGGAAAGCTCCAAGCATACAGTTTAGAACCTAAAAAACTGTGTGAATGCTAAGTGAACCAGGACTAAATGTATTCCGATTCATTCATTCATTCATTCATTCATTCATTCATTTTCCTTTGGCTTAGTCCCTTATTGCTGTGAGACAACAGTGCTAACCACTGAGCCACAGTGTTTTCTGATAAATAACAACATTAAACTTTACATTAATCACACTCTTAGTTGGCATTTAGTAGGGTGTCTAAAGCCTAGTTCAGACTACATGATGTTTTTTATCATCAGTTATGACAAAATTACGCAATTTTGAACAAATATACCTTTTTATATAACACATGTATGCTGTACTCAAGAAGCTGCATACATTACAAATGTTTTTTAATTGTCTATCGAGTTCTTTCCACTGACACCAGTTTCCCCCATATTGTATGTGTGTGTTTTTCTGAAGCAAAACAGTAGACAGGGTTCCTAGATAAGATTCCTTTTGTGCCAGCAAGAGTTGCTTTTGGAGCTGCAGATGCAATGACTGTAAACAAACCAGCATGTTGCTCACAAACACTAACACTGTTACTTCAATATAAAGTCACAAACAAACATCAGTAGACAGCCAGTTACCTTCAAATTAACATTCACATAAAATTACCTGCACCATTGTGAATGAGAGCATACTGAGTGTGTATAGAATTATGTGTACGGAAGAGATTTTGTGCTCCTATTGGTAAATGCCAAAATGAAACATGGTAGATTTTCTGTGTTCATCTTGTCATGCAATTGAATGTTGATGTCCATTTGTTGTTTATGAATTACCACAACACCCTAATTTCACCTGATTTCAAGCAAATTGTTTTGAAATCATGAAAACTTTGTGTAATCTGAATTGGGCTTAAAGGAGATCATCACAAAATCTCACACATTTACTTAATACATGTTTTCAGTTTGTGATTGACGTTATGTGACTAAATTCTGTGGGAAAAAGCTAAAAATGTCTAACATTAGATGATGTTAAGCACACACAGGCACTAGTAACCCTGGGGATAAGATATATCCAGATTTGACTCTGTGGTCATGTTGAATATTGGTGATTCGTAAAGGAGGCCATCAGACTCTCTCTGCAGGGCAGTTAGCCTGAGCAGGACGTCTGCACACTAATGGGCTGCAAAGTCAGAAGTGCGGCAGAAAGTTCAGCGACTCTCCAAACCATGCCTGCATGCTCGATCTTACCCAAGAAGCCATGAGCCAGGATGTGTGACGTCCATGTTCACGGTTTGCCTTACTGTGTGTCATTGAAATGAGGTTCCCCTGGTGTACGGGGAGTGAGAGGCACTGTCAGAGTCTCAGGTGAAAGCCATTAGCATGCGGTGTCGTGTCTTGTCAGGGGCCGAGCACGTGTTGACGTGTGATTGACTCAAATTCAGCTCCGGATGTTTTGTTTGGCTCTCAAGGACGGCCAGGAGATGGAGGTTGGAGGAGGTGGGGGCGTTTCTAGCAGAAGACCACTGCAATGTCAGACCACTGTCAGATTCCCAGCGCTCTGCTCAAATACACACAAACAGCAGAGATGCCCCGACAGGGAGAGAACTGAGCTGGATTGCATCAGCCGGCCCCTTCCCTGGTGCTGCGAGCTTGAAATATGTGTGAGTGGCTGGCTAAGCCTTACACAAGCAATCATTTCTGATGAATACAACACTGGGGGGTACAGCACTGCTAATGCCAAACTCTCAGCTTTCTTTAGGGATCCGTGCTCTGCTGGGTTAGAGTAGTGCTTTGTAAGGTTCCTCTAAATTGTCCAATCATCTGATTGTTATTTAGTGCTGCATCACCGTGTAGACACCGTCGTTATTTCCAATATTGTGTCTGCATTAAAGATCCCATGAAATTAAAATAAAGTTTTTAGATGTTAAAAGTTTTTCAGTATTAATAGTTTTTAAAAAAATATCTGTAAGCGAGTGTACGCCAAAACAGTGACAAAATTAGCATTTAGAAGATATAAAAACTGTTATAAACATGTAAAGCTTGTAGTTTTTGTCGTAGTTTCTGGCTATTCTCTTAATAAATGAAACTCAGACTGGAGGTTATGAATATCAGAAGAATATACTTTATTGGAACAATTTCCAAAAAAAGCAGAGACAGCCTGGAGCAGACCCATCTCTAGTCTCTCCCCAGGACAAATCCAACGCTATCTCACGGCCAATTCGTAACTTTTTAAAAAGTGGCTAATTCGTATGAATTCGTACGATCTAAGGGGTGGGGTTAGGTGCCACGCCTCCTTTTTTTAAATCGTACATTTTCGTACGACTGAACTCGTACAAATTCGTACGAATTAGCCACTAAACTGCCAAAACATAAAATACTTACGTTTTCTCGTGAGATCAGGCTGGACAAATCCAATGTCCCACAAATTTGCTACACCTTTTATCCTTGCATCCTCCCTCCTATGTGTTTTCACAGCTGGTTCCTGGTTAAACAGGCCTCTCCCAGCTCCTACTAATTTACGACCTCTATTTAAAGCACCCTCTTCGAGTTGGGCCTTACAATGTACAGATCTAATATACTCATAACTGTTTTTCCACATACAGTTCAAATTTGGCAATCATTAGTGTTTGTGTATTTAAACATCTAAACTGGACTCTTCTCACCCATACAGTATGTGTCTTTTCAAACATACATGACAGTTTCAACATATTTTGTAGACATTTCATGCTATTCTTGCTGTTTACACAGTTGGTTCTGCATTGTATTCCCCAGTCCTCTCTCATGCCCTTTTATGACCTCTTTGCCTTAACCTATCACCTGTTTTCAAAGACATGTAATGGCAGATTCATATGGCCCTTCACTCACACAATTCAATGTCTTTACATAGCTTTAGACAATAAAAATCTTCTTCATTTGTCACTTTCGCCTAAATGGATCTGCGCTTTTATTCGCGTCACCTCATACTTCAGTTTCTCATCAAAAAACGCCAATCAAATGCTCTATAACATCTGACATGACCCGCTCACTTCAAGACACTGTTCATTTGATGCACTTGAGTTCAAAACTCTCACTGGCAGAGTTGTGATGAAACAAAATGCTATTGGCTGTGTTTTGTTTTGTTTTTTTTGTAAGAGGAGGAGCGACACTATATCCCACCCTCTCTTCGTGTTTTGGTTGAGATTTCGTCAAACATTAAATAAAAATGCATATTTCAAAGCACTTCATGTGACCTTTAAGCATTTAGCATTTAATTTTAGTACGTTTATGCATTATTTTTTAGTTTATATTTTGCCAAGTATTTTTATTGCATTATTGTTCATGTAGTTAATTAAAGTAATTCATTTTATCATAAATATGGTGCTATTGTTGTTTGTGTGAGTGGTGGTCATTTTAATATTTTGAATTGTTTTGTATGATTGTGAAGTTTTCAATCCAATGTTTAAGCAGCAAAGAGTATTGCAGTTTTAGTAGTTTTATTTTTGCTTAACATTAATAGCCCTGGTGCTTGGGGAGTAGTTGCCAAGGTGTTGCTATATAGTTTGCAGAGAGGGTATTTGCATGATTAAAATAACGTGTTGCACATTGCAGTTTTATATTTAGGTTTAAAGATTGTTGGACTAGCTAAGAATGAGCTGAAATAGCAGTCATTGTCTTTGCAAGCAGCACTTTACTCTGTCAGGAGTTGATTGGTTCATGAAAAGTAGGTGTTTCATACCAGAATGGAGTTTGCAGTCAATTGTAGAGGACTTCTTTCCTCCCAAAACACTTCTGGCAAGTACTTTTAAAGAGGCTCTTTAATCGGGACATGGAGGCTGGAGGTCAAGTCCACCCTTGAGTGTCTCAATAGAAATGCTTCATTCTCAAATCTATCATTGTTTGCTGTTATATCCATAACCTCTGTTAAATTAACTGCATTAAATGGCTTGTTTTTTATATCTTCCATTTTTAATAAATTCGTTAGTTCATGCATAAATATGAAGAATATATTCAGCCACTTTATTAAATAAATGCATCCTTGGTGTGCTTAAGAGGCCTGGAAAACAATTTCATACCAACCCTAAACTATGCAGTTTCATTCACAAATGAACATGGACTAATAAAGGATGTAAAATGCATTAACTATGCTTTAAAATGACCAGTTATGTCTTTGAAAATACTGATAAATTATGTACAATAAGACCAGGAGTGTGTAGCAAGAAGGTAAATGGGTTCATTTTCTTTGACTTGATTTGTACACTATATGCTTTTGTTTTCCCACAAACTGGGCTGCTTTGTAGCAGATGTATCTGTTAGCCGTGCTCTGTGCTTTAGCCTGGAGGAGTGTTTGTTCAGAATGGCATTTGGTGGGTAAAAATAATGGCTGAAGATTAGCAATTCTGGCCGATTATAAACTCTCCCTCCCCTTCTCTCCCGTGCTCTGTGGAATAGGTAGCAGGTGGTTGTGACAGGTGTGATGGAGGCTTCACTGAAAGACATTGAAATAACAAACAAATTGGAGGAAGCATTTTGTGGGGTTTCCGGTGATTGGTGTCAGGGTTGATGGATGTTACCACCCTGGGATGCAATCCCAGGACCGTGTTTCTGAGGAACCCAGGTGCGGCGTGAGGGGAAGGTGCAGGTGAGAGCAAGTGGAGAGAGGCTAGAAAAAGTGAAAATCAGAAAAGAAGAAGAAGAAAAAGAAAAAAATACCTATGTGGAATATTTATGACTGAGACAAAGCTGCTTTGTGCATCCTCATTGCTCAGATTTAAGAGTTTTTTATCACAGTATGTTGTTTAAAACACAGAAGGTGTGAACCTAAAACATACATAATTTCACAAAAGGGGTCAAAATTGCCCATACTGGAATGCATTTTTTCTTTTTAAACTGGTGTCCTCTTAGTAAAGGGATGTCAATGTTATCGTCATTGTTCGTAGATGCATTCAAATTAATTACTGAAGCATACAAAGATTGAACATTAGCATAATTCATGTGCAGTTAGATGATCTTGGGAATTGGGGTTTATCACACTGAGCATCTACAATGATGCAAACACCTGTAACCCTGGAAAGCAGATTTTTCTGTTCTAACCTATTAACCCGATTTCACTTTGCTGTTTGAAATCAGATCATGTTTAAGCCACTAAACTCTGGGAAAGTTTTTACTTCAGTAATCCAGTAAGCAATCACTATTAAATTCCAGGTCGATTATATCAGAGATGTCAGTTTTTAGTCAATTTTTCTTTCCAGTGGGTTTCACTTTAAAATCTGATCACTTAAGCTTAAGATCTCACACATCATGACGTGAACAAAATGCAAATCATCACACCACTGTATGGCCAAATGATACAAAAACTAGGGCTGGGCGAACTACTTTAAAAAGCAATTAGCAAAACTCATAACTTGTAACCAATGAAGTTCCCTTAATGTTTGTAATTGTTTGTTATGTTTAATCCTGTTAATACTTTTCATTTAAAAACACACTGAGTGCATAAGTGTGTCATTGACAGGGCAGTGTGTGCATTGTTCATATGTGTGGCACCATAAACTCACAGTTTCTCTCATATATGTAAAAAAAAACAGAATAAAAGTCTTTCATACGGCCGATAACTGACACACTGCATGTGTCATATACTTGGTGGCTGATTTATTTGTTATTGGCTAAGAACAGCGGTGATTCAAAGGCCCGCACTCATGTACCATCCAGATGTTCACTATAGCAAATTAGTTTGAGCGCAAACAATACCATTGTTTTATATTGTATTAGTAATGCACCATTAACATCAACTAATACGAATGAACTTTATTTAACTTAATTAACATTAACTAATGGACCATAATTTTAAAGTGTTACATTTTTTATTGACTTTCAGTTTAAAGTATTCATAAATAAGCATAAATAAAATGTGTCTATAATGTGATTGAGACACTGACATGTGATTGAGACACTGACAAGGAAGTGCGGATTCAAAGGCAGGGTTTATCGAACAGAGAACGGTCAGGAAAGCAATGGTCAACACAGGGGCAAACAGATGTACACAGGTAAATCCAGAGTCGTGGTCATAAACAAGAGGATGGTAAAAAGCCAGGCAGCAGACAAAAATAAGCAATAAAACAAAGCAAAGGTCAAACACGGCAAGACAAGGCAAAGAAAAATGCGCCGTAAAGTTCACAATACTGTACAGCTAAGTAAGACTTAAACCTGATGTGTGTGTGTGCACGCTGTATAAATAGTCCATGTAATCAGTCTTTGACAATCCTCCGGCTGTGCATTTGCAATCAGTCAGAATCGGGAACTAATATGAGTGTGTGTGGTGCATAACCAGGACTTGTAGTCCATATACACTGTAAAAAATAAAAAAGTTTAGTTAACTTAAAATTTTAAAACAACCGGCTGCAAATAAATTTTGAGTTTATTAAGCTTCAGTGGTTGAAGTTATGCCAAATTATTTTTTTTAAGTTGACCGAAAAGGCTAGTTTACGTCAATTATACTTTACGGAATAATTTGCACAACTTCAAACACTGAGTTAACTGAGTCAAGTTTACTCAACTTTTTATTGTTTGAAGATATGGAGAAATCAACATTTAAAGTCTCCTCAACTGAATTTTGAACTGAAACAAACAGTTCCAAGCATGCTGTTGAATAATTTTTATGAGTAAATTCAACTCTGAGCTTAAAATATGTCCACCTAACTTACAATTTTAAACTGAGGTAACAATTTGTAAGTTGGATTTTTTACAGTGTACCGGCAGATTTGTAGTCCTTATTAGCATGTATATCAGTGATCGCTGATGATTGTTACAGTGCCCTTCAAATATTTTAATATCAAAAAGATTAGATACATGCTGTTCCATTAGAAAAAGATTTACCACCTGTATAGTTGAGTATATTTACTTTACTAATGATAACAGGAACAATGAAAAAAAAAGTTTCAATTTTAAGTACTATCGCATAGCCATAACACAAACTTTTTTAATGAATGAGGATTGTAAACAAGTTAATGCTGACTGCAGTGATGTAAATGAGTCATTCAGTAAGTACTCATGAGCATTAGTTTTTATTGATAAAATATTATAAAAAACCCATACCTGCCGGGTCAGTTTGACTCCTTTTATGTATTCTCGGGTTAAAGGCAGGAAATGAGTTTTATCCACACTAGCCTGACCTTTATTGGGACAAATGGCCCATGATGCACTTGGGTGTGTGTCAGCGGCAGATAAAAAGAGATGACATTAGAAAAGATGATGTCTGGTCACCACACTGATTTGTGGTGAGAGGAAGATGAAGCTGTTTTTCACCCTCTCACGCTCCGTATTGAGGCGGGAAGACAGGAGATGAAGTGCGAGAGAGGAAGAAATAAGGAGGAATGACACTTCAGACGTGGGTTATGTAAGCAATCCACAGCATTGTCAAACATTGACACCTTATCAGTCACTTAGCGTTTAATTTTGCAACCTGCCAGATCCCCTCTAAGTATCTCCCTATAGGATCCAGGAAGGGAACACTGGAAAAAAATCCATATGGCTTGCGGCACAGTATATGGAAATACTACAAAAATAGGCTCTAACTGATGCTGGCACTCTCTCTGCCAACAATCCCAAGACAAAAGACGCACTGAATCACTGGGTTTTTATCACCCGCTCTAATCTTAATACCTTTTGTAAGTTAAGCTTTAACTGGAAAAGCTGTTTGTTTGGTATTGACTTTCCCCCCATAATCCAATTCCAAATGATACCAGTTCTCTTTCTGATTGAGACATCACTGAGCTTGTTTTTTTTTCCCCGTCTTTCATTCCTCTAACCATTTTCCATTTCCGTAGCAACCTGTATTTTCTACCCACTCAGAGTTGGTGTGTGTGTGTTTTCCATGGAGCCCAATGTAAATATGACAGCCCGTGGAAATGGGATAGAATGGCAAATTGAATTATGGTGCGGCATAATGTGCCAATATGGCAGGTGCACGCAGTCATGTCTGTACGGACACCATTGATTAGTGGCACCTGTGCCTGCCGATTTTGTCTCCTGGACAAGCATGGAGTCGGCCTGTGACTTTTTTTTTTTTTGTGAATATAAACCTTATGCCGCTCAAAATGGGTAACAGACCAGTGCTCATGTTATTGCCTTTGACAGCACGGATGAGCCATCTTGGTCTGCAGAGGCATGTGTGCAAACCGTCCACTCTTAATATTGCTTTACATGGCAATGGAACCTGTCAACACTCGCACTCATCCCTGCCAGACTTTTACATGTAAACGGCGAGCTCTTGTTGCACCATTGCAAGAGCAAGTGATGCAAAACAAACTAGTTTGTTCTACCATATAGACAAGGCTGGCAAACACATGGCACCCAAATGATAATGCTTTACAACAGCAGGGTTCAACACTAAGGATTTTTTCTACTGGCCCGATTGGACCAGTGGTTCAGATTTTTACTTGCCCTGCCAACATTTTTTTTTTTTACTTTATTTATATAAGTTTTTATAAAAACATAACACCCAATAGTGTACATCATGTATATACACTCTTAAAAAAAAGGTTCTTCAGTGGTTCTTCAGAAGTTCTTTGCTGTATTTGAGGTGCTATGTATTTAGCATTTTTACTGTGTAAAGAACCTTTAAAGCACCATAAAGGTTCTTCAGTGGTTCTTTAAGGTGGTCAGGGTGCTATATAGCACTTTTACTGTGTAAAGAACCTTTAAAACACCATAAAGGTTTTTCAGTGGTTCTTTGGGGGGTTTAAAGTGCTATATAGCACCACTACTACTGGTAAGCACTTGTTCTTATAGCTTATTCTCATAACTCTTATGCCGGTTTTATTTGTGGAAAGGGTAAAGTAACATTATGAGCACCTTAAAATATAGGTGCTATATAGCACCATTTGACAAAAGTTCTATATAGCACCTATTTTTTTAAGGTGCTGTATAGCACCAAAAAAGGTTCCCCCCTCGTTACGACCAATAAACCAGTTTTGGTGCTATTTAGCACCTTTTTTTTTAGAGTGTATTCCAACAAAGTTATCTCAGTGTTATTACCTGATAGTAACTAGAACATGCACCAAAACACTAGCAAGCAATACAGCAATAATACGGCACTATCACAAAATTAAATAAAAAATCTCAGCCAGACTAATGGAATAAGAAACAAAATAGAATGACATGTAAAAAGGAAGGAGAGAGAGAGAAAAAAGAAAGAGTATTACCAAAAAAATAATTTCAGAATTTCAGAAACGTTATTAACCTATACATCTAGAAAGGGGCCCCATATTTTGTCATACAACTTCTGTTTGTCAAATTTAGAGAAATGTAACCTTTCCAGCTTGAGGGCAGAAACCATTTCAGCTAACCATTTAAAAAAAATTGGAGGTGTTGTGGATTTACACTCCATCAGAATCAATCTTTTGGCCAGCACCATGCCAAACATAATGGAGCGTTGTTGATGTTTAGGTCAAGTTAGAGCCTGGTCTGAACATCCAAACAGTGCTAATTTCACATCAATTTTAATGACTATTTCAAAAGCCTGGGAATAAAGTCCGAAGATACTTTTCCAAAATTAAGATACTTCTGGACAGGACTAGAATATATGACCATAGGTCCCGACTGCGCCTTTGCATCTATCACACAAAGGAGAGATAGAAGGATACAGCTTGTTAAATTTGGCCTTAGTATAGTGTAATCTATGCATCAATTTAAATTGTATGAGCTGTAGTCTTACATTTATAGAGCAAGAGCGAATACGACTCAATCCCTCTTCTCAAGCAGAGGATGAAATATCAATTCCTAATTCCCTCTCCCAAGAATTTTTAAGGTTTGCAGTAGAGACCGAAATGTGAGAGGAGAACAGATATACAAATTTGGTCACTAAATGTTTCTCCACTGGGCACTGCCTCAAAAGCTTGTATAGGTCGCCCTGCCAACATTTTCACTGGCCCCACCAAAAAAATAAAATAAAAAAGTTAATTGTTATTTCTTAGCCACATATTTTAAATAATGTGTCAAAAATCATTTCTAAAAATGTTAAGGAAAATGTGCAGGTGTTTTATTGCAAAACAAAACCCGACTGACTTAAAAATGACAGCAAAACATCACAAAACAGACATTTTCTTTTAGCCTCATACTTTGATGTTGCCGTCATGTTGTCGTCTCTTCGCTGTGTTGGTTTTTACCATCTTATGGAAAAAAATAACGTGCTCACAACATCCAATCAGATAAGAGGAACCCAAAAAAACAATATGGTATTTACGACTTCACAGAGAAGGTAGCGTTCAAATACTTTAAAACCCAAACTATTTCTTGATTTTAAGACTAGATATGCATGCAATTGACAAATAGTCGCAGGCAATTTAAACTTTAGTGACAAGGCAGCACTGGCCTGATCGGGCCAGTAACGATTCTGTCTACTGTCCCGAGCATCTCTCACACTGCCCCCGGGCCATCGGGCAGTCCTTATTGTTGAGCCCTGAATAGACTTCTGCAGTTCCTCTGCAGTACTGTGTTGATATGCTAATTTAAATGGTTTTGTTTTTACATACAGTTCCATTGAAAGTTGGCCAGAAACATGCCATGGTTCACACATCTAAATTTGTTAGATGATTGGAGGATGATGAATATCAAATATATAATCTGTTTTGAAGTATGCTCCGACAAAACGTTCACATCCACTTATCCCTATAAATAAACATGAAATCGATTAACCAGAGATTTAACTTGACGCCACCATAAATATCCTCTAAATTTAGATTTGACAGACATGCGATCCTTTCTTAAAGAGCGCTGTTTTTCTTTCACAATTTTAACACAATTTTAGCCCTGTTGCCTTGGTATCCGTGCAGAAACTGGGTGTTCATAAGAGTTCAATTTTCGAGGCTATCCTCAGGCTGGGAGTACAATATTGTTGAAGAATCCTGCCTCTGTAATAGCAATGAAGCAGCACTTCAGATGAAACCAGCAAGCATGCACAATCAGCCCTGTGCACCGAATGATAGGATGCATAGCACTGCGACTGTTTGTTCACATGACTGGTTGAGTCTGGAGAGCGATACGTTTGTTCCTCATTCAAAGTCACATTTCCATCTAAATAACAAAGCCATCTCATGATTCCTGCTCGATTCCATCTGAAAGCTTCAGCTCCAATGTAACCTTTTCTCCCTAATCAGTTCTTTTGTAGCTAAATGTCACTAGATTAATTGAAAACTTGGGGCGATTTAAAACAACAGCTGACAATTAATTCCCCTTGTTTCGGGCGCTCGCTCTAAATGCATCTGACAGCACTACTAGCGTCAGCAGTTCATTGCACAAAGTGAGAAGTTTGGGTCAAGAATTCAGATGCATGTTGCAAAAATTGGACTTTTGCACCTTAGCTTGCAAAAATCCTTTTAGGTAAATGTGTTTTAGCCTCGAGTGCAGCAGGAGGAGATGAAGACCATCTGAGAGGATGATGGATGATCGCTCCTGAAGAAGCAGCTGCCCCTTTTCCAGCCAGAATTACACAACCTACCTCTCTTTCTCTCACCCATCCGAATGAAGAAAAAATAGGAAAAACACAGCTCAAAGCCTCGGGGAGGGATTCTGTGTCGTCCCATCAGGCAGTTTTTGGAATAAAAATGTAACTGATGCACGGTGGAGTTTATTCAGAGGACATTTTTGTCATCGCTCCACAAGCATCAAGGTGCTATGACAATGCTATGTTTGAGGTAGCGCCAACGGCTGAAGAAGATCTGCTTTTATGGAAATAGCTTGCATTGTTGTTAATTATTTATAGGCCTGTGTAAAAACAATGCATTGTCAGCCTTTGGTGCCGTTGTGTTCTTCGTTGCTCTGTGCTTGTTCCCTACAGAGCTCTGAACTACTTATAGAAGTGCTCCAGGATCCTAAGGCGATTTTAGAGGCAGAGCACACTGCGTCCCATCTGCATCGCTGACTCCCGGGATGAAATGGATGTCTGCGCAACCTTGCTTTTTTTTACTTTTCAATTAAGTCGATGAGCATACACTTTAGTTGTTTACAAATCAATGAAGCAAGTCGCCTCGTTCACAGCTCATTCCGTCTTACGACTTATTTTGTAGACTATGGAACACGTACAAGTGCTTCATCACATTCTGCAGGGGGTTTGGGGACATGAGATGAGCAGAAGCGCATTGTGGGAACGTGTAAAAAAAAAAAAAAGGCCTTGCTGCGGAAAATGAGTGTACCCAGTTTTTGTCAGGCCACATTGGGAAAAAGCCATCCATGTGTGCTTTGGAGCTGTGAGAATGTCTCTTTTGCCTTGTCAGATACAGTGCAAACTTCCTTTCCATCTTTCATCACGCTTCTGTTTATCCCAGTGTACAGGAATGCACATATTCTGCCTGACTGCATCACTTGTTCTTGCTCATGCAATCTCTGCAGATTTAATTACACGCTTTTCTAGACTCATATAAAAAAAATGTGGGAGAGCGCAAGGAAAGCTGGCGATTGAGGAAGAGAGACGGGGAAGAGTGGGTTGAGCAGATCCCTTGGGTCATGTATTTATGTCGGAGGAATGGAACCCTACTGTATAATGATTCACGATGACCTCGCAAATGAGCGGATTATGCCAGGGTTGTTGGGAGCAACAATAATGGGCTCGAGGCTCAGTAGGTTCTCCATATAGTCAAGCGCCTGACCGCACATGGAATCCACCTGCACTGTCAAATGAGGGCATCTACTCATGCATATACTTTCATGTTTCCCACCACAGCTTACTGGTATGTGTGTGCCGCTATACTGACTTGTGTCACATGCAAAACAATACTCCATATGGGCATCTACCTCACCATGAGATATTGCTTTTGTAAAGGCTTCTTCAGCTATGGACACTTTTGGCTTCGTAGACCCTCTGTCTACCACACTACTATTGCAGCTCGTTTGTTTAAATTTAGGGTTGTTTAATGTATCAGCTTCGGTACCAGTTGATATTGAAATTTAAATAAATGTTCGTTTTCCACTAACAGATTATACATGGACACTGGAGTGTTTCAAAGTCACATCAATCAGCTGTTCTGTCTATAAGCTGATATATGAGTGATTCGCTGGTAGATCAACTGATCGACGCAGCTTTGAAACGCTCCAGTGTTTGTGTATCTGTGTTTGCACTTGGTGAACAGTGCTGAAGAGTGGTTAACCGATGACCTTAATGGCCAATCCAAATCATATCTGTTGAGCATGTGAGCACAATGGCAGATCAGCAAAATCAGGAATGGACATTTCAAACATTTCCTTTTAGGAAGTTGACAAGTGTAAAATCATATTAAAAATAATTTTTTGTCACACTTGAGTTTTCTTTTTTATCAAGTGTCATCTTGAGATCATTAATACTGGGAAATACCAATGATGCCAAGTCATCAATTTCCTAAAAATACAATCTTTTTGGTAATATAGCCTATAAATGTATAGTAAGGCTACTAGATCGTATGCAAAGGTCCGCGCCTCATTTGTATTTTCTCTTTCACAAGCAGGGGAGAAGGCTTTTTCAATATACTGTTTTCAAAGACATGTCTGAAGTAAAGTTATGTTTTTGCTATTAGAAAGTTATGTTTATGTTATCAGGAAGTTGCTAGGCAACAAGGGCAACATATTTAAAGTCACAGGGAAAAGTAGCAGTCACAATGCATGTGGTCATTTTAACCCCTTTGTGGTAATTAAAGGAAGAAATAACTCATAGTCATTCCCAGCCACTAGACTTTTCTGACAGGGTATTTGAGTGTCATCGAGTGACAGAATGTTAGCGGTATTTATTTATTTATTTATTTTTAAAGCATGACAGTAAAACATGAATGCAGTTATGAATGTATTAAAACATGTGCTTGTTTGTTGCAAAAATTCATAATAATGACAAAAAATATACTAATTTGTGCATCTCCTGACTTCGGTGTGCAGCCATGCTGCTGTTGTAGCTGGTGTATTCTGGGAAATTTTCATACCCCTCGGTTTCGAGTGTGGTCCTGGAAAATCTACATTTGATGGGGTTTTAGCCCTTCCCCTTAGCCCTACGCCTTCAAGCTAAAGAGAATTGGGACACCCCTACCCCTTCACATGAACGTGCAAAACGAAGGGTAGGGGTAAGGAGTAGAATTGGAATTGGGCCTTTATTATACTGATTTGATATTAGGGGCGACACGGTGGCGCAGTGGTACCAATGTTACCTACAGCAAGAAGGTCGCTAGTTCGAGCCCCAGCCATTTGGCATTTCTGTGTGGAGTTTGCATGTTCTTCCCATGTTTGTGTGGGTTTCCTCCGGGTGTCCTGGTTGCCCCCATAGTACAAAGAATGCGGTATACTGTAGGTGAATTGAATGAGCTAAATTGGCCGTAGTGTATGCGTGGGTGTGAATTCAATAGTGTGTGGGTGTTTCCCAGTGTCGGGTTGCAGCTGGAAGGGCATCCGCTGCATAAAACACATGCTGGATAAATTGGCGGTTCATTCCACTGTGGCAACCACTAAATAATAAAGGGACTAAGTCGAAAATAAAATGAATGAATGAATGAATGAATTGATCATCAAGACATATTTAGCATTATTATAGTGTCGAAAAAAGTTGTGCTGATTCATATTTTGTGAAAACATTTCTATATTGCTGTTCAAAAAGAAAGAAGTCAATTGTATCACACTTTCCACTAAAATGTGAAGCAGAAAAAAGTTGTTTTTAACTGAACGTAACAGACTGGAGTAATTGCTGCTGAAAATCCAACAGTGAATAGCAGAAATAAATTGCAGTTTAAAATATATTCCATAGAAACTGTTATTTCAAATTGAAATAATACCAGTACTTTGAAAATCTCTGTAGTTGAATGGTGAGGAGTGAATAATGTATCATTTTTAAAAGTGACTTTTTATGACATTTATTTTCACTTACTAAGCTGGACTATTATAAATCTCTCATTTGCAATAGTAACTGCAGCAAGTTTCTTCTCTTCCCAAATCAGCAAAGCTTTGGTTTAGGCTTAGGCACCCTTTCCTCTCTTTTAATGACAGATATAAGTACTTTGTCCCTTTACCTGCCAACTTCACTTTGCTTGCATTTTGTCATAACCCATAGTATAGCAAAGTTGAAACATGGTAAATGGGACACCACTGTGCCATGTCAAAACATCAGTCATTTCTCTGCAACCATTGAAAAGTGTGGTTTTGTGTCTGCTGGGCATCCCAGGGAGGGCCTGTCATATCTGTCAGTGGTGCAGAATTCATGCTTCAGGTTAGTGTTCGCAGCCCAACAGCAAATATGTGGCTAATGGCAGACAGACGGCCTCTATTTCTTTTGTGTAGACTGATCCAGGGGATTAAAGCATCTGCCTGCCCTCCGCTCGCTATAATGGCATTAGGGAATGGAAATGCTTTAGTATTCTGTTAAAGAATATCTGATATGAGGGTAGCTCGGCTGATTTAATTAAGTAAAAAGCTCGACCTGAGAGCGAGGGGGAGAAACCAACAAAAGGGGGGAGACAGACAGGCTGATTTCGGTGTGTAGTCTCTCTGCAACCAAGCGTAGTCGTTTCAGCGTCAGAAAGCCGTGAGAATGTTTTAATGGCGTTAATCTCTATACAGAGCCTTCATCCTTTCACCAACAGCCCTCATCTTTTGATCTGTAGAGTTTAATACCATGTCATAACCAGTCATGACATGCAGCAGGACAGTTTGTCAGTCGCTTGGTTCGTCGTCTACTTAACTGTAGGTTTTAAACATGATATGATCTGCTTGGCTGAGAGATAGTGTGGCATAGTAGATTTCTTAAGGTTTTTGGTTGACAAAGCAAAGTGTTGTTATTATACTGCTTATGTGTGCTTTAAAAGGCTGGATTACTCACAATCTCATTGTTTCAAACAAGTTTGACGCTCTTTTAAGTATCAGTTACTTTAAATATTAGCTCAAATGTTTTCCACAGATTATTCCTTATTTTGTTTTGTTTTATTTTATTTTATTTTATTATACTTTATTTTATTTTATTATCCTTTTGATTTAAATTTTGTGTATTTATTATTATTATTATTATTATTATTATTATTATTATTATTATTATT
>CAIGQQ010008883.1:1281828-1309912 GCA_903798035.1 Danio albolineatus
CAAAGCTGGATATCTCTCATGGGTCCATCACTGGGACAAACATTGTTTGAACTGTTATGATATTTGCATTAAATGCACTCACTCCATGCTTTAGTATCAGTGCAAATGAATACTAAAATGGATACTAAAACTAAAATGGATTTGTTGTAATGACTCTGGGATAATGACTCTGGGATGTCAACTGAAATATGAAAAAAAAGATCTGATATATTTTGGATATTACACGACTTCCATGTGTAAATGTATATACAACTTTGCCCCCCCCCCCCCCCTCCTTATTCAAAAAGTCATGTAAGTGAAGGATTTAACCTAAAAATAGTACAAAAGCACCTGCAGAGATACTTCTTCCGTTTATGCTTGATGTATTTTCTGAAAGGGACAGTTCAACCTAAAAATAAAAAATCTTTCATCTCTTGAAGACAAAGAAGGTAATTTGATGTATTTGGGAAACAATTAGCCATTGACTTTAGTATTATTTATATTTTTATATTATTTATATATTATATTATTGTTGCTGTTGATACGTCATATATGACATATATTTTATATTATATTTTTTTGATTATGTATGTCAGTGGCAGTTTTTTTCCACATTCTTCGGAATATCTTCTTTTGACTGTCTTCAACAGAAAAGAAAGTCATAAAGGTTTTTATGGGTGAGCTTCAAGGAGATCAGTATAGTTTAGCTCTGGTTTGGGTTTTGCTGGTTTAGCTTAGTTAAGAAGCCTGGTGGGTACTGCGTCATCCAGCGGAGCATATGCTGCTCTTTTTAACAGGGGTGAGTGAGCCTGAAAGGGGACGTTGGCAGAGTGTCTGGAGGTCTCCGTTCACAGATGGAAGGGCACAGTGACGTAACGCCTGCACAAATGTGCTTGAAGTGATTCTGAACAAATGATATCTGCCTGCAAAAAAAAGCAGCATTAATGACACGTCTGTATGCAGAACATGCTCTCATTACAATGTACCCAGTCTTAATTGAGACGTTAACATCTGATTCGGATTAAATGTCAGGATTACTATTACAAGGATAGTTCAGCCCCAAAATGAACATTATCATGTCGTTTTCACTTTTCAAGAATTTCTTGACTGCTCCTTTACTTAGGATTAAAAGTGGTTCATACAGTATAACTCTTCTGCTGAATCTTCTGAAGTCATATTATAGCTTTTGTTGAATTTGTACTTTAATGTGATATTTGTTTATCATAGTACACACTGTATGCATACTAAATAGGACAGCACGATTCTGGCCAAAATGAGAATCACGATTTTAAATTTTTAAATTAATTTTTTTTTTTTGCTTAAAATCAAGATCACGATTTTCTCACAATTCTGTAAATGTAAAATAATGGTTAACATGGGCAGGCTATTGTTGTTAATTCTAAAACGTATGGTAAAACCGCAATAATATTAGACCTGTGTGTAGGTCTACCGTTGGTAAAATGCTAAATTGTGTATAGACTTTGAATGGTGGACTTGAATAGACTTTAAACTTGTCCTGGTCATTAGTGCAGAGTAAAGTGATTACATCAGAATATGAATATTCATAAGTTTTTTGTTGAATTATTGTGTTTGAGACATATGCTTGCAATCAGTCATTGACAACATTCATTCATCCTCTGGGTCGCCACAGCGGAATGAACCAACTTATCCGGCATTTGTTTTACGCAGCGGATGCCCTTCCAGCCACAACCCATCTCTGGGAAACACATCCATACATTCTCATTCACACACATACACTACGGACAATTTAACTTATCCAATTCACCTGTACCGCATGTCTTTGGACTGTGGGGGAAACCGGAGCACCCAGAGGAAACCCACGCAACCACGGGGAGAACATGCAAACTCCACACAGAAATGCCAACTGGCCTAGCCGGGGATCGAACCAGCGACCTTCTTGCTGTGAGGCGAACGTGCTACCCACTAGGCCACCGTGGCGCCCATTAACAACATTATTAGTCCATTTTTTTTCACTGGTATCAAATCATTATCAGATTCCCTCTTGCATTATATTTAACATCATGTAGGCTGGGCGATGCCGTGGTGCAGTAGTTAGTGCTGTTGCCTCACAGCAAGAAGGTCGCTGGTTCGAGCCTCGGCTGGGTCAGTTGGCATTTCTGTGTGGAGCTTGCATGTTCTCCCTGGTGCTCCGGTTGGCTAAATTGTCCGTAGAGTACGTGAATGAGGCCCCGTTTACACTAGTGCGTTTTCGTTTTAAAACGCATAAGTTTTGCTACGGTTACGCCATCCGTCCACACTACGCCGGAGTTTTCGAGGTGCGAAAACGGAGCGTTTTAGAAACGCTGGAGAGGCCGTTTTCATTCTAAAACGCTCCTGTTGCGTCTCAGTGTGGACGGATATCTTTGAAAACAGAGGCGTGGCTGCTGAGATCCGCTGCGTGATTGGGGCTTTGGGTCATTGCGTATCATTCCCTTATTCGTCAAGCGCACATGGCTATAGCGTCACCGGCAGACGGCAGACCAGTCTTCACTGTAAACACTGTATTTTTGATAGCCATGGATGTTTTATATTCATTTGTTACTTTAAGTAACAACTCGACCTCATCGTCTGTCCACAAAAAGACCTCTCTTGCTTTCTTTACCACCGCGTTCATCGTTCAACCAGCGTTTGTTGAACCAAATGCCGAGCGAGACACGTGCTTCCTGTTTATACTTGAACGCGCATGCCCAGAGTGCGCGAACGGTGCGCGAATGGTCACGTGACATACGTTTCTGGTGGAGGGAGATCTGTTGAAATCCGCTAGTGTGGACGCGGATCGTTTTCATGCTAAAACGCTGTTTTTAAACTAAAACGCACTAGTGTAAACGGGGCCTGAGTGTGTATGGGTTTCCCAGCGGAAGGGCATCCGCTGTGTAAAACATGTGCTGAATAAATTGGTGGTTCATTTCACTGTGGCGACCCCTGGTTAATAAAGGGACTAAGCCGAAAAGAAAATGAATGAATGATATAAGCTAGTGTAGTTATACTGACACTGTTATATATTTTCATGCAAAACACTTTGTGTTCGCTATGAAAGAACAAACATATCAAATGCTTGTTGTACTGTAATTATAATTTTAAAATGTGATATGATCATTTAAATGATGTGCTTGCTTACTGTTTCACTTTCACTGCCGGGTGCACTCATGTCGTCGAAATCGTAGAAATGCTGGATGAAGATCGTGTGGGGGTCGAATTAATCGTGCAGCCCTAATACTAAACTCAAGAACAATAAATTGATTCAATTTGGCAGGGAATACATATGCAATTCATTTGAATATAAGTGCTTTTAAATGAACTTTTAAATAATTTTAATACAGTAATACAATTTAAAGTTTTGGCATATTACATATTTACAATAAACATATTTAGAAAATAATTAATATAGCTTAATATTTTCAGTAGAATATTTATGATGAATCTAAATATTAATTTAAACCTGCCAAAATAATTGTCTTTTTTGTCTCAATGTTATTTAAAAAAAGAATTTTATGTTTTATAAAAATAGATGTATTATTATTATTATTATTAGAAAAAATAATTACCACAAGAAAATAAATCAAGAAAAAATTATCTATAAATTTAAGCTTAAAAAAACGTTTATTATGGCATTGAATAAATGTTTATTATGGCTCATTTCTTAACATCACAGTGTAGTTTTGATTCTATTATTATTATTTTTAAATCCTAAAATATAATCAACATCATATAATGTATAAGCACCATATACACATGATTTCTACAGAATCATGTAACACTAAAAGGATGCTAAATGATAAACTATTTCAGCTGTTTTTCATCAAAGTAATAAATGTCATTTGATGATTTAAAGAAAACAATAATTGTATGCTATAATAATATTTGCAATCATAAATGCAATGTTTTTGACATTACAAAATTGTACCATTCCTAAACTGGACCGTAGTGTGTAAAGAGCTAGCTAGAAGCAAAACCATAATTGCAGATATGTCCAATCAGTTTAAGATCTCTTCTGATGCTCTTTTTAAGAGAATTTATTATTATTATTATTATTATTATTATTATTATTGTAAAACCTCATTGAAAAATAACGAAAAAAATTCAGTCTTTCTCACCACACACATCACAGCCTTATGATTGTCATTCCTAAGATCCACCCTCAAAAGTTCACCACCCAGTACAATACAGTACCACACATCTCTCTCTATTTCTCTCTCTCTCTTTCTCTCTCTCTGTCTATCTATCTATTAGCCAGGCTGTAATATTGCAGCACGAACAATGACCTTTGCGGCTCAGAATAGTGATGGGTATCAGATTCCGGCTCTCTGCGATTCTGCCTCACAGGTGTACGGCGATCTCACTCTTTTACAATCATCACCATTCACATCTAATTCAAAGCTGTGCGTTTCCTCACTCGCACATGCTGTTCAAAAAGGATGAGCTATTGAGGCGGACAGTGGAGTGCTTTGACCTTTACAGTCCTGCATTAGCCGTCCCGCGTCACACACACACACACACACACCGGGTGTTCCTCTGGGTTGATGTATGAGGGCCGCTGGGGTGGCGCTGGGCCTGGACTAATATAAATGGCTTGTCTGGCTCACCGAGAGCGGAGTATCATCCTCTGACAGCTTTAATCTACAGCAAAATGATCAATGTTCTGTGCTACTTATTTTGAATGTCGGTAATTAAATACAGAGATAATGTCACAGATCTGTTTGAACAAGTTATGCAAATGCACGCTGCACAAATTCTCTTGGCTTTCTTTTTTTTTTTTGGCAATGCCTTGTTTGTTGTTGACGCATGCATGGAAATTTTTTTTTTTTTTCTTCTTAAAGGGGGAATTTTTTGATGATTTACCATTAGGGCTAATGAAATCTTCATTTAAGAAGGAATTTATCATTTGCTCGCTTGTTAGAGCTCCTCCTGTGACACAAACATTTACCTTAATTAAACCGAGCTGCACGCCAATAATCAATAATAATTTGGGGGCTAAATAAGTTTAATCCCTCCATTAATACAGCATGATTTACTTAGGAGCTAATAAACCAAGGCATTTTTCATAATAAGAGCTTCCTGAGAATGTGAATATTGGCATATGTGGCATATGCTTTTGTCTTTGGCAAGATAGTCCTAAATATTTAGCATGTTATATTTACAATGCTCTTTAAAAAATAAAAACCCGGCATCCGGGTGATGCCATGTGAGTACAAAACGCATGTGAAAACAGCTCCACAAATTTCAAGATATATGCGAGCTAAACTAACTAATAATTTATTGCCAGACCACTGTGTTTAATATAATCGACTAAGATGCCAAACAAGCATAAAAAAAAACACAGAACAGTCGACTGAAACCCCGAGGGACATACAAATTCATCGCAACGATGAGATTAGCACCGAGGCTAACAATGCCGTGCTAGAAGGAATTGCTTCGCTACAATCAAACTTCTCACTATTCAAGTCAGAAATAGTAGAAGCTATCGACAAAAAAATAAACAAATAAAAACCCAATAAAAATGTCAGTCAATTAATCAATCAATCACTTTAGTTTTTTTAATTTTTTATTATTATCATCATATGCAGATGCATGTGCGGTCATTTTTTGCATATATAATAACATTTTTACATATTATAATAACATACGTAATGTAATAATAAAAATACATAATATTGAATAAAAATATGCATAAATTAAATCATATTTTTGTATATATGTATATATAAGGGGGCGTCACAGTGGCACACAGCAAGGTCACAGCAAGGTCAGTTAGCATTTCTGTGAGGAGTTGGCATGCTCTCCCCGTTTTTGCATGGGTTTCCTCCACAAGTCCAAAGACGTGGTAGGTGAATTGGGTGAGCTAAATTGGCCGTAGTGTGCATGGATATTTCCCAGTGATGGGTTGCAGCTGGAAGGGCATCCTCTGCGTAAAACGTGCTGGATAGGTTTATCCTACTCGTCCCTGATTAATAAAGGGACTAAGCCGGAAAAAAAAAAACGAATGAATGAATGAATGTATATAATAAATAGCCTTTTTGATGGTGAGCATTAGGGCTAATTAAATCTTCTTTCTTTAAAAAAATGTATAGTTCATTCACATTCAAGCTCCTCACACACTACTTATTTTAATTAAACTGACCTGCACCCCAATAATCAATAATAGTAATTGGCTAAATACGTTTAATCCGTCTAACACAATAGATTTACTTTTTTTTCTTAATAAGTGTTACCTAGGAACAATTTGGCTTTTTATCATGGCAAACTTTTCATGAAAACAATTTACAGTTTTATGTTATATAAATAACAACAGCAATACAAAATTATTTAGTTCTGCAGATTGTTTACATTTAATGTTCATCAAAATATACACTAATTTGCAAAACACTTATTATTTATTAAATATTATTTAGATTAAAATGTATTATTATTATTATTATTATTATTATTATTATTATTATTATTGTTGTTACCACCTTTAAAAAATGTCGATTTATTTTTAACGAAAATGTATGCTTTAATAGCAAATGCTGTTAAGTGAAAAAAAAAATGTGGACATAGCTGTTATCCTCTTCATGGAATAACTCATACACTCAAATATTTTAAATATGCAAAAGCATCAGAGAGATTTCCAGAGTGCAGTTAGCACATTTACCCCTGACCCGACCATTGACTTTGACTCATTGGCATACCCTAGTGGTTGTTTCAGTAGTATTTTATTTTCTAGGCCTCCTGTTTTTTTTTTTTTTTTTTTCTGAAGCTCGAGACTAAACATCTGCTCTCCAGGACATTAATAGTTAAAGAATATCTCACCAAGACGTGTTGCCAAAGTTTTCATCAAACTTTCTGGAAGTAAAGGAGAAGCGCAGTTGTGTCTCAGGAGGTCTAGCGATGATTAGAATCAGCCCTCGCATCCCACACAACAAAATGGCATCCAGCTCATCACCCCAGAGTTGTGCAAAGTAAACACACATCCGGCTAATTACATGTAAGTTGAGTTATCACTCCATATTTTAATGACTTTTTAAGCTATATTTACGTCCAAAATATCGCAGCTCTCAGCCAAAACTGGAGTTATGGGATTTTCAGGGGGGTGATGAGAGGTTTGGATGTGAATTAATTGGAAGAACAAGAAATAGAAGATTGAGAAGAGACCGTTTAAAAGGTTATGAAGTGAATGTTTGCTTGTTTTAATGCAGCATTCTGTTCCTAATCAGCTTCCTGTCCTCAGCTGGCTTTTAAGGGGACATATTATGAAAAGCTGACGTTTATGTGCTATAGTCAGGTCAGAAATGTGCTGAAGATTTTTGTTAAAGTGTTATATATTTGCACAAAATCGATTTTACGAATGATTGCTTCACCAATGAGGGTCAGGCTAACACTTTTTTTCTGAAAGATGGGTCAATACCAAAGCTTCATGCTCTAACTTCATATTCAGAACAAGTATTTCACGTTATATTTTGAGAATGTTTCAAATGTCCTTTCTGAATGTGATTTTAATCTTGTGTGGCTTAAGTTGCAATTGTATACAGAGGCCTGAGTTGTCTTTAGATTCATTCTAAAATTTCTGACCATATGAGTAATTCATTAACAGTTATCAAGCACTGTATAGACTGATGACAGATGTTTTTATGATTTCTTTGATTGTAAGACATTTGTACTGAAAATAGAATGTTTATTTGTAATTATCAGAAAAAAAAGTAGTAGTGCTGTGCTAATCTATAAGTTTAATCAACTTTAATCAACTACATAAATATATTCACGGGCAACACGGTGGCGCAGTGGGTAGCACAATCCCCTCACAGCAAGAAGGTCGCTGGTTCGAGCCTCAGCTGGGTTTGTTGGCATTTCTGTGTGGAGTTTGCATGTTCTCCCAAGGTTTGTGTGGGTTTCCTCCGGTTTCAAAGTCCAAAGACATGCGGTATAGGTGAATTAGGTAAGCAAAATTGTCCATAGTGTATGTGTGAATGAGTGTGTATGGATGTTTCCCAGAGATGGATTGCAGCTGGAAGGGCATCTGATAAGTTGGCGGTTCATTACTCTGTGGTGACCCCAGATTAATAAAGGGGCTGAACCAAATAGAAAATTAATGAATGAAATGTACTCACAGTTCACAAACACCCTACTTTAGTCTAGATGTTTTAACCCCCTCCTCTCTATTATTATTTGACTCTGATACCCCAGATTTACACTGAACTCATTATCTAATTTTGACAGATGCCTTGTGCAAGCCACATATGTAAAATACAAAATGAACTTAGCATAGGGTTAAAGGTAGAATAAATAAGATACAATATATTTTTAATGCATTATAAATGAATAAAACAGCAGCAATTATTTAATTCTTTGCATTCATAACTGGAGTAAGGAAGCATAATTAAATCGCAAGAAAAATCTAAATCACAATTTAGAAAAAGCTGTGATTTTCTTGCACATCTTGTCAGGGAGACACAGCTCTGTGAACACTAGTAAATGTCCCCCAAAGGCCAGAGGTCAGTCTTATGCGGAAAGTTCAAATATGTCGCAAAAAATAGACACAGGCTGCGTCTGAAATCGCCTTCTACTCAAGTAGGTACTACATTCGAATTTGAATCAACTATGCGATTGTTTCAGAAGTATGTTCTATATAGTATGAATGTGAGTAGAATGAATGGAATCCCAACGTATGCATCCGACATTGTCATTATCATGTGACCTACCCACATCAGTTGCATTGCTTCATTCCCATTCATGAATTCTCTCGCGTGGCGTCATAGTATAGTGTGGATGTGTACTTTAGAATTTCAATGGAAGTAGTAGGTCATCGTGGTACTTCTTGCATACTGTTTTTCTAATACTATGAGTGCAGACATATTACTTGGCTTGCATTCTGTATTTAACATACTATGTATATAGTAGGGAAGTATGCAATTTCAGACACAGGGACAATAAATCAAACAGAGCAGAGGATTGAACTGTTTTTATTGTTTTATTTTTTACTGTGGATACATCCCACAGAATGATTTATTTCAGACACTCGATTGAAATATTGAGGTGAAAACCGTTATTAAATGTGGTATTTAAATGTGGTATTTACAGAGCCACAGCTCACTGAGAAGCGACACAAACAGCTGTCAAATCGTAGTATTTAATTGTCTACAATTGTTTGCGTAGCTTGTTAGTGAACTACGGCGCTGTGTAGTAAATGTTGCTCCATATAAAAGCAGGTATGGAAGATTTAATACAGATTACACAACCGGCTTAACTGACAAAATGCACATGAAAATCACCGTTGAGTAATCGTGCAGCTCTAAACTGGGGAGTAAATATAGTATTAACTTTGTAGGCTAAAGCATAGCAAAGTTGGACATAACAATAAACACAATTCATTTGGACAAAGCAGTAAACATTTAGCCAACTTAACAATGATAGAAACCCATAATTCAGGGAAAAGAGCAACTAAACATGGTGGGACAGTTGAATCGTGGTTTCAGGACTCAAAAACACCATGTGGAGGACAAGCCAAACTTTGGAGAGCCATAACATGCTGCACACGAATCCAATGTAAATCCAGAGTAAGGCTTTAATTATTGACCAGAAAGGTCATTTCTGACTATTGAGCCACATGAGATTGACTTGTTTTAGTGATTCTGGAGCGTCAGAATGGCTCAGTCTCTGCCCTGATTTGGAAAGCAGCACCTCATTTGCATTTAAAGGGACACACACACACACACACACACACGCAAAAATGAGTTTTTTTGCTCACACACAAATAGAGGCTAATTTGACAGCCTATAATAAAGGATCAGTGAGGTATTTTCACCTGAATTTTTACTGACAATTTCTGGGAACACCAGAGATTTATTTTACATCTGATGAAAAGCGGCATAATATGTCCCCCTTTATTGAGCTTGCCAAACATGTCTGCTGTGCGTGCTCATGTATCTGTTTACCCTTTCGATGCATCTTCTGTCACTTAGCGTGATTACCACCCACTAGCCGAATGACCATGGAGTGGCTAGTATTTAGCGCAGTCTCTGTGACAACCACGCTTAACCTTCATCTGTAACCCCTCTCTGGGATAAACAACCTTTCCATTTGCATTTCCAATCCAGTCCTCTCAATCCACACCTCATCCCCTTTGACGAGTCTTAAGGAAGTGGCTCCCGTGCGGGGTTCATTTGTTTTGGTCTGTTTTGACTTTGTGCTACTGGCAGGCTGATTGAATTCAGTTTTGTTAAACTGTCTCCCCTTATCTGTTGCCATCACACGATCTGATTGCTTTCTTCCCTTCTGCTTTAAGTGACAGGGCTGTTTAGAGGTGCCTGACAACTGAGGCATGCAAATTAGCACTTGATGGCGTCTTAAAGTCATGTCACAT
Source organism: Danio albolineatus (assembly GCA_903798035.1). NCBI lineage: Eukaryota > Metazoa > Chordata > Actinopteri > Cypriniformes > Danionidae > Danio > Danio albolineatus. The sequence goes on from CAIGQQ010008883.1 coordinate 1,292,165, forward strand.
TTCACATTAATATATTTATTTATCTGCAGCTCTAGCCTATTCATGCTTTCCGCTTAGCTCCGCAGGGTAGCCAGCTGTGGGGTGTTATTTTAGTTTTTTCTTTTTTTTCTTTTTTATCTTAGGGAGTTGCTCCAAAAATATTGCTCAGGCTCTTAAAAGGATGGTTTGTCTAAAAAATAAAATGAGTAATATCTAACACATCCTCGGGGGCTATTTACATAACGCTGTTTTAAAGTATCAACAATGTTTTGGGCCTTGAAAATGCAAAGTTTTGAAAGCATATTTTAAAGTGCTTTTTTTGACACTATTGTCATTTCTCTGTAAATTATTAAAACATAATTTTGGGCAAAGAATGATGTTATACATATGCACTTTTCATGTTCAGTTTGTAAACAGTAATAAAAGATAGACAACACATCTCTGCTGGACTTCTTCCACTCTAGACACATGAGTGAAGTGAAAATTCCAATAAAGGCCAATAAAAAGCATGTCATTCTGACAACATATGGCATTTTTATGTAACAAATAACCAAATCATAGCAAACATAAATGTAAAATGAATATCTGAACATACTTCAGCGTAGAAAGAAAGAATAATTATGATTATTTTTTACAATTTTGCCTCAATACCCGTTTGTTTAAATGGAGAAGGCTGTATTGATGACTTCTAGTACTGCTTTTGAGGGCAGTTGATGCAGAAATGATGGTATTTTTTGATGAATAAACTGCTTTGCTCTTTTCTGTATTGAGGAATTTGAACAAAAACACCATTAAATTAGTGAATTGTATATTCTATGATATATTGTATATTGTATATTCTATGTTCATTAGACTAACATTAATTTGCTATTCAGTGAATTTCTACAGCTCACGTTCATAAAAAGTAATAAAACTGTGGTGTGAGTTCATTCAAGCTACTTACAATAAACATATGAATCAGTTAAAATATCATGAATCAAGCTGATCATTTACTTTTCATATGAGCTATTCCTTGGAATTGAAGTGATGGTTCTCGCATCATACTTTCCATTTACATGTTGCAAACCTGTTTGAGCTTCTTTCTTCTGTTGAACACAAAAGAAGATATTCTGAAGAAAGATGGAAACCAGTAGCCATTGACTTCCATTCTATTGTTTTTCCTACTGGACGTGGAATGTTTTCGGCTTTTTTCAGAATATCTTTATTTGTGTTTAACAGAAGAAAGTAACTGCTTTATAACCACTTGAGGGAGAGGAAATAGTGGGTAAATTTTCATTTTTGGAAGAACTATTACTTTAACCCACTGTTTACTTAGAAATTGGAATCACGCTTGTGCCCTTCCCAGCCAAAAGTGACCAAAAACCTGTAGTAAAACTTCTTCTTAGTGTTCTTGTTGTTGTTGTTGTTCTTCTTCTTCTTCTTCTTCTTCTTCTTGTTCTTCTTGTTCTTCTTCTTCATTTTTGGTCATGATAATTATTCTAATTTATTTTGTTTAATAATTCATCATTTTGATTTAGCATTTTTAGAGCATTTTGTTTTAAAAGGAACACTTTTGCAGTAATTATTATCAATTTTTTTATTTATTTTACTTGTTTATGAATTCAGTATTTGTAGTTATAATAGAGACTCTTGTCAATCAAATACAATCTTGTAGAGCCAGATTAGCGTACTTGTAGATATGTGCAATAACATGGTGTAATCACTAGGATGCCTTTCTATAGACCATTTTCGAGGGATGTAAACAAAAACAGTAGTCCCAACGTATTTCTTGTTTTACATTTTGAATTTCTATAGCTTCCCAGAATCCAAAAAGAGCCACATACTGATGAATAATGTTATGATGGCTGTTTTAACATTAAGTTATGATTGAACTGTCTCATTGTACAGTTATAAAATAGTTCGATAACAAGCAGAAAATGTTCATGGGCCAATGACATGACCACATTGAAATGGTCTGTAGAGCAACTTCAGACAATTAATTATTTTTACTTGATGGACAGTGTTGGGTAAGTTACTTTAAAAAAGTAATTAATTACTAATTACTTAATCAATATTGTATTTAAAATACTTATCTAATTACTGTGTCTGAAAAGTAACTTAATTACTCAATAAGTAACTTAACTAAATACTTCTTGAAATCCCTATAAACCTTGAGTGGACAAATAATAAAAAATTAACTTTGTAAATAATAAATACTTAGATAAAACATATGAGTCAAACATGAAATAGTTTAGCCTTTTAGTTTTCTGAATCATCTTTATTATATTCTATTTTAAAAAAATCTATAAAAATTACATGCATAATAATTTTTAGTATGCAATGAAACCTTCTTAAATATTATTCTGCATATCTATCGATCAGGCAGGATCAGGCAATCTTTACAACAAAAAGCATTATTTTTGGCGGTATTAGAATGAAAGCCCGTGCAGTATGATCGGAAGTGGACAAAAGGCTTAAGATTTATACGGCATGTTTTTGAACTGGATTGTGTCTCTCTTGTTTACCTGTGATCCGATCGAGCAAAAGGTGTCTTATTACTCTGTAAACAGAGCAGCATCAGTCATGTTAAATTTGCCGACTCCCTCTGTCACATCTGCGTAGTCATCCTAGCCTTTCTCATAGTAATCTTCATGAACCAGCCCATGTAAGGTGCGCGATAGCCTTGAAAAAGCCGTGCGCTACAGCACACATGCGCGCAATGAGGAAAAATAAATTGATTAATACAGTAATGTTCTTGTCTGGGAATATTTTCATTTCGTAAAACAGCCACTCGCTTCAGGTGAGTCCGACATCTTCCGCTTTATGACTAGCAGCAAACTGGCGCGCGGCGCTATCACATGCATCTGCACTACGTTGATTTTAAAGCGCCAGAGTTTACTTTTACCTTTAGAACATAAATTAATACAATTCTGTAAGATTATTCAGCGAGTTTAATTATTTTACAAATGTAACGCAGGTACATTATAAGTAACTGTCATTAAAATACCTAAAAATGAACAGTAATTAGTTACTTTACTTTTTCAGTGGAAACTGAACTTGGAAAAAGTACTTAGTAACGCGTTACACCCAACACTGTTGATGGATGAGTTTAGACAATTCAGATAATTAATTATTTTCACTGGATGGATGAGTTTAATATATATAGATATATATACATTTTGTTAATGCTTTCATTTGTGTTAATGTGTGTGTGTGTGTGTTTTTTTTTTTCAATCTTGTTGTTTTAGAGTTTAACCACTTAACTGCTGTTAGCTTTAGGTGAGTTATTGATCGAATTTCACATATGCACAAAACTTTCCTCTGTATTATAGATAAAGTGTTCGTAGGTGTGTGTGTGTGTGTGTAAGCGTGCATCTGTACATGGTTGTGTCAATATACATTTCTTTTTGTTAAAGAGGGCGCCTTCAGCCACTCTTTTACTGCTGTATACTTTTTTTCAGAATTGTAGCTAACTTGTAGATTATACATACAAAAATACTCAGCTGTTTTGTGTTTTTGCAAATTTCTCATTCGTTTCCTATGGGGTCATTCACATTTGTGACTGTATTTATGACCACCTTGACTGCTCGAAACTTCATTCATTCATTCATTCATTTTCTTTTCGGCTTAGTCCCTTTTATTAATCCGGGGTCGCCACAGCGGAATGAACCGCCAACTTATCCAGCATTTGATTTACGCAGCGGATGCCCTTCCAGCCACAACCCATCTCTGGGAAACACATCCATACACTCATTCACACACATACACTACGGACAATTTAGTTTACTCAATTCACCTGTACCGCATGTCTTTGGACTGTGGGGGAAACCGGAGCACCCGGAGGAAACCCACACAACCACGGGGAGAACATGCAAACTCCACACAGAAATGCCAACTGGCCTAGTCGGGGATCGAACCAGCGATCTTCTTACTGTGAGGCGAACGTGCTACCCACTAGGCCACCGTGGCGCCCCTGCTCGAAACTTGCCCTACTTTTTTGTATGTTTACACTCTAAATTCCAAAAAGGTCACCAAGTTTCAGACTATTTTGATGAAGCTGTGATTTTTGAGAAATTCTAAATCTTTTCGGTCGGAAGTGACCGAGGCGCAGCACATGGTTAAGAAAGTGATGTGGGTTTAGACAGCAAAATGAGGGTCAGTGCTGTAAATGTTGGCTCAAATTTTGTTTTTGGTTGAACTTTGCCCTTTAATGGTACGCGTTTTTGCTTTGGGTCAAGCGGTCATGGTCTGTAGCTTCCATTTCTGTGGCAGTGGCAGCTTATCATATGGTGATCTCATCCAGAGAGAGGATTTGGACCAAGCATGTGTAACATGAAAACAGGCAATCTCATGAAGCACACACTACGCAGGAAGGAGAGGGGGGGAGAAAAAAACACTTTCACACTCTGCTGGATATTCACACCCACTCTAGCTGTGTTTTGCCACCTGTTCTTCATTGTGCACTCATGTAAGTGTGAGATTGTGGGTTTAGATGATGCCGGACTGCATCTTTGCTTTAAGGAAATGGACAGTAGTGCCATTTTTCTTCAAGATTTTTTTTTTTTCATTTTGTCCACTGTCACTACTAGTGATCAGGTTTTTCAGTGACTTATGTTAGAAGAGTAGAATGATACAGTAATGCTTACTTTTGTATTTTCAGGATTTTTAACCACAGTGGTGTCTGAATGTCTTCTGTTTCTTAATATTTTAAATTAATTTTAAGAATTTTTGTTGCTAATTATATTACAACAATAGAAAATTATATAAAAACTTTATAAAATTCAATAATTCAATAAAAATGTGTCATAAAATACAGTAAGTCTTGTAATTGATCCATCATAGATTGATAAATGGATGGATATGTATATATACAGATAATTGGACAAATGGACAGATCCTGTAACAAGTGGATGGATGGATGGATGGATGGATGGATGGATGGATGGATAGATGGATGGATAGACATTCAGAAATTATTGGATATTTGATTTGGTGGATAGGTTGATGAATGGATAGACAGACAGATAATTAAATCGTTGGACAGGTACAGTAGATAGCAAGTTTTCATGGATGGATGGACAGATAAGCAAATATTTGGACTTACTATAGATAGCAGAGTTTTTTGATGGATGAATGGGTTGATGGATGGATGGACAGACGGACAGACAGATGGATTGATATATAATTGGCTAAACAGATAGTTAGACAGACAAACAAATAGTTGGACATGTAGTTTTTTGGATAGATGGATGTGCCGAAGGATAGATAGACAGACAGACAGACAGATAAACAGATCGTCAGAAACACAAATTTGATGGATGGATGGATGGATAGATGGATAGAAGGACGGATAATATTTCTGTATTGTCAGTCTGGTTAGAATATTACCAGCCATAACCTCATACATTCCTATCTTTTAATGTCCACCTTCATGTCTCTCTGTTTTTCTCTTTGCAGTCCAAAGTCAGAATCTCATATCGGACAACGTCTCAGTAGTGGAAGGAGAGACAGCCACCATAAGCTGTCGAGTCAAAAACAATGACGACTCCGTCATCCAGCTCCTCAACCCCAACAGACAGACCATCTACTTCAAAGACGTCAGACGTGAGTGTACATTCCCATACAGCCCACACACAAACAGTCTACCCGCCCCCAGTGAAGCGGAAGTGTTAATGCATCAGAGTAATCCGCTGTGCTTTTGAGGGCAGTCGATACAGAGACCCAGCTGGCTAGTGAGGGCATTTTTTTATTTTTTCTTCCTCAGTGATTTGCCTTGCTCTCGTGTGATCCGTTTTACCCAAGACCGCTCTGATATTTTCCTACAGCTGCACTGTGTAATTATAGCAGAGTCTTTCTAAAGGGTTTCATCTCTCCCACCCTTCGATGAAATATTGCACCCGCCGGTCCCATGTCATATGCAGAAAAGCTCTTTGATGATGGCATTTTCTTTGCACAAAAGTTGCAGTGGGAAACATTTTTAGGTAGCTCCAGCAAAGTGCTTTGGAGTTCAGTCCGAGTTCAATCCAGCACGTATCAGCTGGTGTCAATGGACATGACGCCTGTCTCTGCAATACTGTCTCCTGGAAAGGTCTGTCCTTTTTATTTCAAGGCTTTTCTCTGAAATAATGATAAGCTTCGCTGAGGTGCCAGACCGAGTCATTTTCATCTCCTTGGCCATAAACGGCAAAGAACGTCCCAGTGAACGGGAGAGCCAGCCGTCAGTCGCCCGAGGGACTGTCCTCATCAAGTAACGGTTAAAGTAATTGTGTGCCCGGTCCTCTCAGAGTTTGGATTAAGGTCTTCTGAACCGTCATTTTATCTCTCAGCTTCCAATCATTAGCAAGGCTCAGACTCCAGGTTTTTGGTCCGTGCAAGGCTGTAATTATCGCCCGTCTTCTTAATAAAACTTTGATGGGCTCTTCTCAAAGTAACCGTGGCCGGTAATCAAAATTGATTGCTGCCATTTAGGAGAAGCAGCATGTGTCCTGGAGCCGCTAGGATTAAACCTGAGAAAACAATACAAATGAGATTCGGAAGAGGAGCACAGGAGCAAAGGAAAGGAAATGAGACGGCGTGCGAGCTTGGGAAAGAGAGGGAGAACGGATAATAGAGGCAGCTCTCGGACGTTCATACACAAAGGAAGTTTTCATCAACATCTCGGCTGTGGTTGATCAAGCCTCATTTTTCAGGTTCACATTGTTCAATGCCTGGGTTTGGTGGATTGTAAAATAAGAATGTTTATTTCACAAATGTTATTCATTATAATTGCAGTAACGTATTTATATATTTAAGCATAATATTCTTTATAGATGCAAATGTGGCTATATATTGTTACACATTTTATTCACAAAAGTTTTGTATAGATTTTGCATGTTCACCTTTTGCATAGTAATAATAAGACCTTTGTAAATAATAATAATAATCATAATAATAACTGTATTTTTGTATATAACACCTTTAAAGAGTAATTCTCAAAGCACTTTACAATTTATAAGCATCTTTATTGTCAAGGTTTTGGTTGGGGAAAAGGATAGAGGACTCAACTGCAGAAAAATGGGAATTTATTTATAGTAAAAATAAAAGGAAAAAGGAAAAACAAACAACCTGAGGGGGAAAACATTAATAAAACAAATAAACAATTAAAAAACAAACTAGACTGGGCTGGTTGGCAAGGATCAGGAAAGGAGAACACGACATGACATGGTATCTTCAACGACAAACTGGCACAGGGCAGCAGACATGAAGAGAATATAAGCAGAAATAATTAACAAACAAACAGGTGAACATGATCAACTAATAATGGGTTAACAAGGAGGGTGGGGCTAGACAATAGACGGGAGAGCACATGACAAACACCACAAGCCATGTGCTCACATAAAGTATAGAACACGCAACAGAAGCATGTAAACACAGGGCCACGTGCTTAGACAGACAACAAAACAAGCGCCAGACACAAGCACACGATAAAATGAAAACATCTTACAGTGCGCTCACACGTCCCATCGCCAACTGAAACCTAAACCAACTAGACTTAAACGTTGGGAATAAAAACACCACACTGCAGACAGACGAACACAAACACCAGGACGAGAGCGTGCAAATCGTGAACACGCCCAGACCTCACACACCTGTATCAATCGGGAGCACGCACGGTCCAAGCGCGCTCACAATTGGCACTCATACAGAGACACAATGACACAACTCACAGGACTAGACAGAGCTAGTGTCTGGACTCTGCCACCAAAACAAAAATTTACAAGACTGGAGTGGCAGAACCCTGTATACATAATGCATAACAGTAAACGAGCAACCAGTCAACCAGTCATTTCTTTTCCTATGGATTGGTTCCTTATTTATCAAAGGTCGCCACAGCAGAATGAACCTCCAACTATTCCAGCATAAGTTTTATGCAGTGGATGCCCTTCCAGCTGCAACCCAGCACTGGGAAACACCCATGTACCCCCACATTCACAACATGCCAATTTAGTTCCTTCAATTCACCTATAGCATATGTCTTTGGACTGTGGGGAAAACAGGAGCACCCGGAGAAAACCCACACGAACATTGGGAGAACATGCAAACTCCACACAGGAATGCCAATTGGCAAAAGTGCTAACCACTGTCCTACCATGCAGCCTCAGTCAAAATATTTCAAATACTAAAACACACACTAAAAATACAAACCTCATGAATAGATGAGTCTTAAAAAGTGTGTGATTTAAACACCTTTCATGATACTGTATGTCTTATTTCAAAGGAGATGAAATTTAAATGGGGCAACACGGTGGCTCAGTGGTTAGCACTGTCGCCTCACTGCAAGACGGTCGCTGGTTCGAGTCTTAACTGAGTGAGTTGACATTTCTGTGTTTCTCAGTTCTGGGTTGCAGCTGCAAGGATATTTGCTTTGCAAAACATATGCTGAATAAGTTGGTGGTCCATTCCGCTGTAGCGAACCCTGATGAATAAAGGGATTCATTCATTCATTCATTTATTCAATTATTTATTTATTTTCTTTTCGGCTTAGTCCCTTTATCAATCTGGGGTCGCCATAGCGGAATGACTCGCCATAAAGGAACCAAGCAGAATGAGAATGAATGAATAAATGAATGAATGAATGAATGGATGAATGAATGAATGAATGAATGAATGAATGAATGAATGAATGAATGAATGAAATTTAAAGGAATGTAAAACAGGGCGCCACGGTGGCCTAGTGGTTAGCACGTTTGCCTCACAGCAAGAAGGTCGCTGGTTCGATCCCCGGCTGGGCCAGTTGGCATTTCTGTGTGGAGTTTGCATGTTCTCCCCGTGGTTGCCTGGGTTTCCTCTGGGTGCTCCGGTTTCCCCCACAGTCCAAAGACATGCGGTACAGGTGAATTGGGTAAGCTAAATTGTCCGTAGTGTATGTGTGTGAATGACAATGTATGGATGTGTTTCCCAGAGATGGGTTGTGGCTGGAAGGGCATCCGCTGCGTAAAACAAATGCTGGATAAGTTGGCGGTTCATTCCGCTGTGGCGACCCCGGATTAATAAAGGGACTAAGCCGAAAAGAAAATGAATGAATGAATAAAGAATTAAACACATTTTTAACCTGCAATTATTATTGTTCTAAATTTGCTCAATAGGCTTTTCTTGTATATAAACAAATTAAATGAAATTTAAATTTCATTAAATGATACATTAAAAGTAAGATGTCAAACCTTGCTTAGTTATACATTTATGCCTCTGTTTTTTTTATCTATTTTTGTTTGTTTTTTGATGCTTGAAAAGAAAGGTCTGTGTTTGACCCATATTAGATATTCAAATGTCCTTAATATCAAAATCAGTAGCAAAAACTGGGGCAGAGTATATACATATACCTCTATACAGTATATATATATATATGTGAACAAAACATTGTGTGGCACACTAATATATAGTATATTTTATTACAGCCATAGAACCCTGTAAAAAGAGAGCTTAAAAAGGTGGACTTTGAATTTGGACTAAATTTAGACATTTTATATTACTAAGGTGGTAGCAAAGTTGGAAAGGCTCTTTAGAGCTCTTGGCTTTTCAGTAAGTGAAGGAAATGTGAAGATAAAAAAAGAAGCTGTGAGGATCTTTGGCAGTCTTCAACGCTGGTTCAGCAGGCGGCGTTAACTGCTGTGGAGTTTCTAAAGCACCTCCTACTCTTTACACACCTCTTACACCCCCCACCTAGTGCGAGCAGAAAGCAGCATTTATTCATTTATTACAGTTGTTTAGCAAAGGCCGTTTCACCTGACTCAACGTCAGCATCGTGTACTGCGTTGACCTCCATGACAAAGACATATAAGCAAGTGTCATTTAATAAAGTTGATCCAGGTTGATTTATGAGGTTCGTTTTTATTCTAAAACATCATTAGTGAAGTAAAATAAGACTTACGTGCAACGTTGAAACTGTTATTGCAAAGACAGACGTTTTTATGTGTCACACAGATTGTCTGGCGATCACTGGCTGTGCTTTAAAAGGTCAGTGTCAAATGAGGTCAAAGGTTCAGTAGTTTGAACTTTAAAAGTGGCATTAGAACTATATATGATGATAACTTCTTCATTGAGTTTTATGTCTTGGGGAAAGGGCTTTAAGGGGATGGTTCACACACACACAAAAAAGCTGCTGTTTCTATAATTTACTCTTCATTCAAGATAGGGCTGCACAATATGTTGTTTCAGCATCTATATCATTATGTGCGCACATGCAATATATGCAACGCTGAATCTGAATGATAGTTGAACAGGAGCAACAGAATTGCATTTAATCACTGTATTTATATGGATTATATACAATTATTGCAAAAGAAGAAAGATTTTTGTTGTGTTTCTAGTCCAAATATCTACATTTCAAAGCCAAAACAAGATTCATTCCTTTATTAATCTGGGGTCGCCACAGCGGAATGAACCGCCAACGTATCCAGCATATGTTTTACGCAGCGGATGCCCTTCCAGCTGCAACCCATCTCTGGGAAACATCCATATACACTCAATCACACTCACACACAACGGACAATTTAGCCTACCCAATTCACCTATACCACATGTCTTTGGACTTGTGGGGGAAATCGGAGCACCCGGAGGAAACCCACGCAACCACGGGGAGAACATGCAAACTCCACACAGAAATACCAATTGACCCAGCCAGGGCTCGAACCAGCTACCTTTTTGCTGTGAGGCGAACATGCTACTCACTACGCCACCGTGGCGCCCCTCAAAACAAGATTATGGCTGATAGTTTTGCTTGTTTTAAGGAATAAACTTAATTTTTACTAATTTCTTATCAAGTTTTTTTTTTTACTTGATCTAAGGATTTTTAGATATTTGGACTAGAAATGAGAGAAAGCAAAGTTTAAAAAAAGCATTTATTGTATTGTGATTATTCAATTTCTGTAGCCTTATACTGTTAGGCTCCCCAGAAAACCTGCTGTTTAAACTATCTTGTGAAACTGTATTCATAGTGCAATATTTATTGCAGAAAAAAATATCGAAATATCAGATTTTTCCATTATCGTGAAGCCCTAACTCAAGATGTTGGTGTCTTTTTTTCTTCAATAGAACACTATAAATTTTTGTTGTTGTTGTTGTTTTTGTAATTTTGTTTTTGTTTTTGAATCCGTGGTCCTTGGTTGCCAGTCAATGGCTTTACCAATACTTTAAGCTCCAAATACACTAATAAAAAAAACAAAAGAAACGAATACCAGTTACTCTTGATGATGCAGCTTTTGTCACATAATGACGCACGCATGGCACAAACTCTCTGTTTGTTTTCAACGGAGAGGAAGATAGATGTTTTGTATTGTTTTGAAAACTGCTAACTGTGTTTTTCCTGGAAACTGCGATATGAAAAAAGTGTTAGCTTGTGTGCGAATTTGTGCCTGCACATACATCATTATGCAACAGGAATTTCACGCTCCAGACAGTCGTGAACATGTTCAAGACCATTTGACAAGCTGTGGATTAAATGAGGAAATATCACATGAGTATAGCTTTGCAACATGGCTCGAATCACAGCTGTGTTGATATAGAGCTTTATCATACAGATACATTAATGTTAATGTATTTATAAATATGTGTTTGATTGCACTAGTGTTTAAATGAAAAAAAAACAACAACCACAAAATGTTTTAAAAACTATTTTGTGTGAGTATAATTATTTATACAATAACTACTTTGTTCCACAACGGACTCAGATCTCAAGTTTTGGCAACTGAGTAAAAGCCAATATATCACTTTCGGTAATTATGGAATGTTGAGATTTTTCATTACAGTAAGTCTCTTGCATTGTTCATAGAACAATTGTTGATTGAAAAGCATTAGGTTGAAAGTACATGGTGGAAAGTGATCCTCCTCATATCATGTATTTCTCATATATTACTCCAATAACAATATTGGAAACTTATTTTCATATTTTCACTGATAGTCATACACAATATCTTCATAAACAACAAATTCAAGTCTAAACAACCACGTTCTCTCTTAAAATGCATTCAAACTACAATCCATGACATAAATGCAGTACAATTCACATATTTCTAGTTTATTCCTCCACCATTCCAATCACAGTGAAGGGTAACATAGGTACTGAGACAATCTGTCCATTGGTTTCTGTGATCTCACATACATACTGTAGGAAGACCTGTTACCCAGCCTATACCCAGTTGTATAAAGGTAATAATGTTGTAAATAATGTACAGTTTTATACACAATTCAATTGTTTCAATTTATACAACTCATTGTATTGTCATTAAGCATAGGTAATAATTTAGTAATTACTGACTCTCAAAGTTCCAGTAGCTATTGGCTTGCATTTTATGTCAGATGTCAGAAAAAAAATAATTCTTTAGCACATTGAGGCATATGATTACACTGGTGTGATCAGTATAGGCTGGCCCGTGGAGCATAAATGATCACACTGGTATGATTAGTACATTAAAAACACATTTAATACACGTAAGTACTAGCAAAATAAAATAAAATAAAATATATGTGATGTCTACAGTATGGAGATGGCAATAATAATTATTCTTTAACACAATCAGACAATACGGATAATTTACATCAGATACACAATGTTTAGTTCACTAGAAAATGTACTGTGTCCTTCTGCGAGTTAAACATCCACTTACATCTATGTATTTCGAGAGAAGTTGATAAATTGACATGTTGTAAATCCAGCAGCTCTTATCTCTCCACTGCAACGCAGAATTGCAGTGCCCATCACATTCACACATATTTAAACAGCGCAATAAACATGCTTACAAATATTTACGAAATGGAATATCAGATGTTTCACAATACTATTAAGACATTTGTCAATATTTTCACAAAATGGAAAAAAGAAACAAAAACGTTAATGCATAATTCATCAGGACTGCAGTTGTGAGGGAGCCATAGGTGACGACATGGAAACAGTGTATATCCAAATGCTGGAGGTTTAATTAACAAACAGCAATTTACATGCAGAGTCGTTGTCATAAACAGGCAAATGTCGGTACAAACGATAAGGCAGTCCAAAACAAGCAAGCAAAGCAGAGTCTACAATCCAAAGTAGCAGTGGTCAAAAGGCAGGCAAAGATCATAACAACAAGGCAAACACAATTGTAAAGGAAACGCTCGGTAAGGCAGTGGAACTGGCAATACTTCGCAAAGAGAAGGTCTACACATTGGCTGTTTCTCAATTCCAAGAACGCAGAGAAAGGACTCGTGTTCTTGTGGAGACCGGTCTTGCCAGGTCACATCGGAAGAACGAACTCGGGAGACCGCGAGGACAGAGAACGCGTCCTCTGAGGAATGAGATGCTGCGTTCTTCCTGATGGTCACATGACCCTCGTGTGTCTTTAATCGAAAATTATTTAAACATCACAGCATTCATACAGCGATTTATTGTTTCCCCCCGTTTCACAATATATAGTCTGCATAAATACTTTACAAATATACCCTGCACATCACAAATAAAACAGATTTTAATACGAATTTCAACAAATAAACACCCTTAATGTGCTTATACCTTTATTAAGATTTTCACGTTAATGTTTACTATCACCGTCTCATTTAGGGAAACTCCTGATGTAAATAAGTACATCTCTGAACTTATTGAATAAAATGCTGCGCTTTCCACCTCCAGTCGCAATGAATTCTGGGACGTTCAGAGCGAGTTCAGTGCTTAAGTCTGCATCGGTGCATCCTCGAAACTGAGAACACATCCGGGAGCTTTCATGCGTCCTCGGTTCTTGTGGTCTTGAGAATTGGAACTGAACTTTGGCAGCTAATGATGACGTAACACGAGGACGCAAGACCGCTGAAGAACGCATAGTGAGAAACAGCAAGTGTGTTTATATATGGTGGTAACAGGAAGTACCACCAAGGAAGTGCAGAGTCAATATACTGGAAATAGCTCCCTCTGGTGGTGGGATAAAGGAGACTCGACCTCATTGGTTACAGCAGTGTTACATGGTAAACTTGACGCAGCTCAATGGAATCTTTAAAGCCATGTGGTCTAAATAACAATCACATTCAGTTAGTCAGACAGGGGGGTCAGAGTATTTAAAACTTACAGTACATGTGATAGGGTTAATTTTGTACTGTAGTAAAAAGCCACCTAAATCTTGGTGTGGACTGAAGCTAAATACATTTACAACATACATTTTTTAGGTTGAACTGTCTCTTTAAATGAAGTCATATGATGAATCTGTCATCTACAGAGTGAAGGTAGGGCAGATCTTGAGTGTATTTGTCGCAAACCACTATGTAGCAATGCATGTGTTCTACCATGATATTTTAAGTCTTCTATTTTCTCTGGAATATGTCATGCTGAGAGGACACAAAGCTGCGACAGTGTTATCTCACATTGTCTTTTCGTCCTTGCTGTGTGTAATCTTCCCCTTTTTTATTTCCTGAGCCATTCGTGTATATGCTGCCCGTTGCATACATTTCTGTCCTCATATGTCCACAACACACAGTCATTGTGCAAGAATTAAAACAAAGAACCGATCACCATTCCCAAACAGCCTCTGTCTGAATGAAACCCTGAGAACATAATACAGGTTAAAGCTTTGTAAAAATCCCCAGCAAATGAAAAACATTGAGTCCAGAAACATTTGTCTATGCTTTTTTTAAGGTTGATAAGCTTTAAAGGGTTTTGTCAGGCAGGGAAGCTGGTTTACTGGGCAGTGCGCCCTCAGAAGGGAACAGAATCCATGCTGAGCTTCATTCTCCAGCAGTCCCACAGCGCACTGGATGTAGCTGGCCGACAGAAACGCTCTCTCTCATGGTAGTGGGACAACCTCCTGGGGCCCTGTGAGCTCTCGCTGTCACTGTGTCCGGCGCTGTGTCCGAAAATGCTACAGCAAGCAGCAAAGGGCATGTACACAGTGAGACATGTTGTTGTTGTTGTTGTTGTTATTCGGACCATAATGTGCTACTTTTTTTTTTTTATATAAAAGTTTCGACTTTTGTTGGTAAAAAGTTGAATAAGTACGTAAATGAGTCTGGATCTCCTGAGGGCATATTATTTTTTACAACATCTTGTTTGCATACATTTCTTGTTTAAAGTTTATATTCAATCAAAATGGACACTATTTGATCATATTGGGAATGAATGATTGGTGTAGTTTACCCAAAAACCAATCATATCACTGATTTCCCCCCTTCTAACACGTCATTTAATATGTGTTTAGTTTGTTATTGAGTTCATTTATAAGCTCATTTTGAATGCTTTGGATTTACATTTTTATAACAAAGAAATTTTGGTTTATGTTGAAAATGTCATGTTATGTGACATTGTAAAATATAGTCATTGTTTATTTGTTTATAACTTATTGTTATATTGTATTTTAAATCACAAAAAATTCTATAACAGTATCATTTGATCTTTTTTGACAAGGAAAGTTAAGTGCATTTGCAATACCTTGTGATGTGAAACTTCAACAAAGCAGTAATATTTTTTTAAATATTTGAAAATATTAATTAAGTTACACAAATGTATGTATTTTGAGTATGATGTAGGTCCCAATATGTAATCAAACTTTTGATAGTGTAAATGTATGATTCTTTGTTTTTGGAAAAAAAATACCTTGATTATATATTCAAAAAGGCGGCAACGTCAAGCTCCAAAAATGCAAACATTACTAAACATATTAATTTAATAACTCATTTCTAATAATGTGTCTTGTAATGATGTCTTTTATCTTTGCCATGATGACAGTAAATAATATTTAACTAGATATTTTTCAAGATACTTCTATACAGCTTAAAGTGACATTAAAAGGCTTAACTATGTTAATTAGGTTTACTATGCAGGTTGGGGTAATTAGGCAAGTTATTGTATAATGATGGTTTGTTCTGTAGACTATTGAAGAAAAAAAATACTTAAAGGGGTTAATAATATTGACCTTAAAATGGTGTTTGAAATTTTTTAATTGCTTTTATTCTAGCCGAAATAAAACAAATAAGAATTTCCCCAGAAGAAAAAATATGATCAGACATACTGCAAATTTCCTTGCTCTGTTAAACATCATTTGGGAAATATTTAAAAAAGAAGGAAAAATGTAAATGACTTCAACTATATATATATTTATATATATAATATTTTCTAAAATATTAAATAGTGTGTAGTCTCGTGTTGAAAATGGGAAAAAAAATTATCAGGAAGAAATCAATGCTATTGTCAATTAATGACAAGGACTGTTACGTTCAGGTTATAAAATGTGATTTTGAATATTTAAATGTATTTTATATGTCACAAATTAAAAATAATTTTTACTTGGTTAATAATACTACATTCTTTTTACTACATTTGTTTTTTGCTTGTACCATACAGCTTTTAACATAAAACTCTGACATATTTTAAAATTATTCTTTTTTAAAGTATATTCTTGCTTTCTTTTTGCCACGGACACTCCTTCTTTTCATTTTCCCCACCAATAGCTCAAAGGTCATGAGCAGTAGGGTCAGGCAGGTTGCGAGCAGTGCTTCAAAAATTCAGTACATGCTCAGTACATACGTGACCTTTCTCAGTTCTTCTCTGAATATCGAAGGTTCTTTCTTTACTTCCAAGCTTTTATTTGCCTCACCGATATAGGCTCCCCAGTTCCCTGCCCTCTCTTTTCCCCATTAGAGCTGACACCACACTTATTCATGTTTTCATAATGCTCTAATTATTGCTGTCTCTCCACCTGACGCACAGTCACAATAGATTATAAACCCGTTTGCCTTCTTGCTCCTTATCAGTTCATTTTAATCCCCGCATTTCCCCAATCAATAAATTGAATTAAATCATTAGCTTCTGCCTGCCCTCCCCTTGACAGCCACATTCCCGCTTTCAAGCTGGCCGCTCTAATTAGCGGCACATTACGCGGCGGCTACATGAAAGCAGCGCTGCTTGCCGTTTCAAAACAAAGACCACCACAATGGCAGCTGGAGATCACAGCGCTGCTGTTGGTCTGTTTGTTTCTCTTCTTTTTTTTCGAAGCGTGTGGCTGTATCGCTCCCAAGCTCAGACTTGTACCTGAATAAACACCACACACACACACACACACACTTGTGTTCAGCAGAATATAGATGTGAAAGCTACACGCGCGTGATGTTTTATTTATTTGTATTTTCGCTCTGAGCTTACGCCGCCCTGACATCATGATCAAAGGTGAGAAATGTTTTGCCTTGGCAGCAGGGTCTTCCACGTGCGAGTGCGCAGATCTGGGAGAGAAATGGACTTTGCATCTCCCACGCGGATGGCAGCGGCACGCTCTCGCAGTGGGCTTGCACGTAGAAGAAATAGAGAACGGTGAAGATCTTTTTCCTTTTGTGGCTCACAGAGAGTCTACAGCCCTTGTAGAGCGGTATGGTTTTTTCTCTCTCACTCTCTATCTTTCTCTCTCTCTCTCGCTCGCTGTCTCTGTCTATCTTTTTCTTTTGAATGAAAGCGAAAGAGCATGGCTAACCAGCTGGATCCAAGAACAATCAACACCCCGCACCATCAGGGCCTGCTTTCATGATCCCATCGCCTCAAAAATCTCTAATGATGCCCGATTATTTCTTTATTTATTTCCCCTTTTATTTATTTCTTTATTTATTTATTCATGGTGCTCTCTTTTTTTTTGCACGTGGCTTTGAACTCTGCTGTTGCGGGCAAGAACAAACGCGTGCGAGTGCTCTCGGTGTCATAAATGGTCTGTCGATCGGCCTGGAATTTATCTGCGAGTGGGGGGCGGATGGGGATGGGGGAGACGGTAGGCTTTCATCTCTCTTTCGCCCATGTCTCTCTTTCGTCCGTCTCTC
>CAIGQQ010008883.1:1309922-1348018 GCA_903798035.1 Danio albolineatus
GTGTGTGTGTGTGTGTGTGTGTGTGTGTGTGTGTGTGTGTGTGTGTGGAGAAAAAAGGAGAAAATGTCTGCACAAATGACAGCAATCACAATAATATATGAACTTAAGAACATCTGACATGATAAGCCATCTGACATCTGATTCCAATCCAATCCAATCCTCCTTCTGTAAAACTGTTTCTGATTGTTTTTTATTCATCTTCTCTATCCACTACTCACCCACCATACTTAAGATCTAGTTTGCAACGGTTAAACTTCCAGACCTTTTCAAATGGTGTTGGAAAACACAGTATTATTGTGTCACAGTAGGATCTCTGATGCCCTATTGCTTTGGCCAACCAACCATGTAATGCCACTCAATTAGGATTTTCTCAAGGTCTTTACAACTCCCTGCAGCCCCCTTAGAGACCCACAGTTTGGAAAACCCTGACTAAATATATTATTATATATTATTATTACACTTGTTGTTGCAACAAGAAATGAAGTGTAATGAAATGTAGTATATATAGTATGTAGGTTAATACTATGGTGTAAGGGTGAAAACGATGTGCAATCGATGTGATAAACTAGTTGGATCAAAAAGTTATCTGAAAGTAATTTAAAATATAGTCAGAATACATTACCTAAAATGTTTACCTACAGTATATGTTACTAAATAAAATTTTTCACACAAAATTTCATGCTGACCCAGGCTATCGTTTGGTAAATGAACTTTCACTGGATGAGGAACTGTATGGAGCAGGTCAAATCAGTTGCCAGGTTATTACTCCTGTTGCTTCCGATGGGGGGAAAAAAGTGCTAAAACTTGTACTTTCATTCATTCATTCCTTCATTTTCTTTTCGGCGTAGTCCCTTTATTAATCTAGGGTTGCCACAGCAGAATGAACCACCAACTTATCCAGCATATGTTTTACGCAGTGGATGCCCTTCCAGCTGCAATCCATCACTGGGAAACATCCATACACAGTTATTCACACACATATACTACGGACAATTTAGCTCGCCCAATTCACCAATACTGTACCACATGTCTTTGGGCTTGTGTGAGAAACCGGAGCACCTGGAAGAAACCCACACGTTTATATGCAAACTCTGCACAGAAATGTCAACTGACCCAGCTGAGGCTCGAACCAGCGACTATCTTGCTGTGAGGCGATTATGCCACCCACTGCGCCACCATGACGCCAACCTAAATTAAAATAATATAAAATATTAATGCACGCTACAACAGTATCTCAGGGATACTAACATCATGAATACTAACATTTGGATTTCTATTTGTTTATAGGCTCTTAAACTCCAGAGAGCCGAAAGTGGCCATAAAGCACCCACGTATGATACCTGCTCAACACAAAGCAAGAAGTTTTTTTTTTTTTTCATCCTAGGTGTTAAAATGAAACTGCACTTGGGTGTCAAAGTTGTCCAGCATGGCACATCCCATGGCCCCTGTCCCTGTTTCAAACCCCAGTGATATAAAGCTCAGGTCAGATGATGCCAGAAATAGATGCGCTGGTGTTTCTGAGTGTAAAGCAATCTCAATCACTTCACTTATTCCCATGGAGCAGCTTTCAGCTAATCCGAAGAATATATCATACCCTCCCCATTTGCTTAGCTCCTCTGGTGTTGTATATAAGCAATAGCTTTAAAGCAGCATATGGCTGATTTTCTTTTCTCAGCGGAACACGATCTAGCCTTCAAATTGGAAAAATATACTGCTAATTATCTCCTACATGTTTCCATTGTTGCTTGAAATGGAAGTGGAGTGTGAAGATGTAACTTTTCATTCTATCATCTGCTCTCTTTCTCTATTGACTCCGCAGCCCTGAAAGATGCTCGATTCCAGCTGGTCAATTTCTCAGACAACGAGCTTCGTGTATCGTTATCCAACGTGTCTCTGTCAGACGAGGGCAGATACGTGTGCCAGCTCTACACAGACCCTCCACAGGAAGCCTACGCCGACATCACTGTGCTAAGTATGAGCTCACATTTACACTACTGTATGTACACTTTCTTTGTAGTCTTTTGCCATGCTGCATTACATTCAGTTTAGATCCACGATCAAATTGTTTTTATAGCCGTATTGATGTATTGTTAATGATGATACTTATTAACTAACCCATTAACCAGTACGGTTTATGTAAAGTAACTGAGGATGAATATGAAGTACTGCTAATATATATACAGTTGAAGTCAGATTGATTAGCCCTCCTGAATTATTTGCCCTCTTTATATTTTTCTCCCAATTTCTGGTTAACAGAGAGATTTTTTTCAACACATTACTAAACATTCATTTATTCATTCATTTTCTTTTCGGCTTAGTTCCTTTAGTAATCTGGGGTCGCCACAGCGGAATGAACCGACAGCTTATCCAGCATTTGTTTCACGCAGCGGACTAAACATATTAATTTTAATAACTAATGCACTAACTGATTTATTTTATCTTTGCCATGATGACAGTACATAATATTTTAACTAATATTTTCAAGGCTCAGTATTCAGCTATAAGTGCAATTTAAGGCTTATCTAGGTTAATTGGGCAAATTGGGGTAATTAAAAAATTGTATATATTGATGGTTTCTTCTGTAGACAAATCGAGAAAAAAAATTGCTTAAGGGGGCTGGTAATAATGACCTTAAAATAATTTTAAAACAAATAAAAACAGCATTTATTTTAACTAAAATAAAACAAATAAGACTTTGTCCAGAAGAAAAATATATATTATAGTAGATACTGTGAAAAATTCCTTGCTCTGCTAAACATCATTTGGGAAATATCCTAAAAAGAAAGAAAAATTCACAGGAGGACTAATAATTTTGACTTCAACTACGGCATATATAAATAGACAAACACATACAGACACACACTTCCAGCTGAGGTCATGAACCTAAGGTTGAGAACTCCTGTAGACAAACCTGAGACTGTTGTTTTGTCCATCTGATTTCCCAGAAGGCACTCTGTGCCTAAACAAACACCCACAGACACAAACAAACACATGCAGTGCTTCTTTGTTTCCTGTGAAATCCTTTTATGATCAATCACCGGAGTGGAGCAGCTTTTATGAGATGCTGCAGCAGTGTAGAATCAAGATATAGCCATTCATCTTCACCTAACAGAAGGGCTGAGACACAGCCAAGCCAGATCCTGAGGACTGGCTCATTCATATTTTAGAATGGGTCTGCTAACACAAACACACACACACACACACACACAGATGCATACACACAGATGCATACACACATATACTGTCAGTGAGATTTGGAGGGGCTGCTAAAAGCCCTCTAACAACTCAACAAACACTTCACCTGCTACTTTCTTTGAGGACTCAGCTGCATGTTGGGCCCATTCAGTTGAATTATTGTTTATGTGTTTATGCATGTGTGTCTTTGGTACATGCAACGCGTTGTGCGTCTTGACATAACTGCATGGAAAAATCAGCCGCACTTAAAAGTGATTATTCAAGAGCACAGTTTAGTGCGGGTGGGTATTGAGGCAGCACTGAATGGCGTCGAGTGGCTGTTTCCAGAGCTTCAGACGCCCGAGATGGAGCGTAATGCTTGAATGAAACCCTGCTGCTCGGGGAGAATGAGAAACCTCTACCTAATTATCCTGTCCGTAAAAAACACTGCACATTTATAATAGATTGTTGGAAAGGTTTTTGATTTGCTTTTTTAGATGTTGAGCCTCCTGGAAATAAATATTACTGAATTCAAAAATTTTACAAACGGGAATATTGTAAAATGTTGTTATAATTTAAAACAATACAGATTTACAATCTTATATAATACAACTGGGGCAGCATGGTGGCGCGGTGAGTAGCACGATCGCCGCACAGCAAGAAGGTCGCTGATTTGAGCCTCGGCTGGGTCAGTTGGCATTTCTGTGTGGAGTTTGCATGTTCTCCCCGTGGTTGCGTGGGTTTCCTCCAGGTGCTCCGGTTTCCCCCACAGTCCAAAGACATGCAGTACAGGTGGATTGGGTAAGCTAAAT
Source organism: Danio albolineatus (assembly GCA_903798035.1). NCBI lineage: Eukaryota > Metazoa > Chordata > Actinopteri > Cypriniformes > Danionidae > Danio > Danio albolineatus. The sequence continues at coordinate 1,313,909 of CAIGQQ010008883.1, forward strand.
TGTCCATAGTGTGAATGTGTGTGAATGAGTGTGTATAGGTGTTTCCCAGTGATGGGTTGCAGCTGGAAGGGCATCCGCTGTGTAAAAACATATGCTGGATAAGTTGGTGCTTCATTCCGCCGTGGCGACCCCAGATTAATAAAGGGACTGAGCCGAAAAGAAAATGATTGAATAAATGAATGAATAATACAACTGAGAAGTAACGTGTTTTATAATTAATAGAAAATATTTACTGGTAAACACAAGAGGATGGAGTAAACAAGGATGAAAAGAGAACAGACTGGAGGATGAGATGTATACATATTGATAGCTTCTTTTTGTTTTTTAAAGTAAATCTTGTGTTGGATCATACCATTTTTACAGTGAATAATCCTAAATACTTTATTACAGTTTCCAAAAAAAATATTGCCGCAAAAACGTTGATTATTTACCCATTGATGTTAGTAATTGGGCATCATTGCATCCAAATCATCAAATACACTCACCGGCCACTTTATTAGGTACACCTGTCCAACTGCTCGTTAACGCAAATTTCTAATCATGCAAAAAAGAGCATCAGAATGGGGAAGAAAGGTGATTTAAGTGCCTTTGAACGTGGCATGGTTGTTGGTGCCAGGCGAGCTGGCCTGAGTATTTCAGAAACTGCTGATCTACTGGGCTTTTTATGCATAACCATCTTTAGGGTTTACAGAGAATGGTCAGACTGTTTTGAGCTGATAGAAAGGCAAAAGTAACTCAAATAACTACTCGTTACAATCGAGGTATGGAGAAGAGCATCTCTGAACACAACACAGCAGCAGAAGACCACACCGGGTGCCACTCTTGTCAGCTAAGAACAGAAAACTGAGGCTACAATTAGCACAGGCTCACCAAAATTGGACATTAGAAGATTGGAAAAAGTTGCCTGGTCTGACGAGTCTCGATTTCTGCTGCGACATTGAGATGATAGGGTCAGAATTTTACATCAACAACATGAAAGCATGGACCCATCCTACCTTGTATCAATGGTTCAGGCTGGTGGTGGTGGTGTAATGATGTGTGTGATATTTTCTTGGCACACTTTGGGACCATTAGTAGCAACTGAGCATTGTGTCAATGCCACAGCCTACCTGAGTATTGTTGCTGACAATGTCCATCCCTTTATGACCACAGTGTACCCATCTTCTGATAGGATAATGCCATGTCATAAAGCGCGAATCATCTCAGACTGGTTTCTTGAACGTGACAATGAGTTCACTGTACTCAAATGGCCTCCACAGTCACCAGATCTCAATCCAATAGAGCACATTACGAATGCCAACAAATCTGCAGCAACTGCGTGATGCTATCATGTCAAAATGGTCCAAAATCTCTGAGGATTATTCCTAGTACCTTGTTGAATCTATGCCACTAACAATTAAGGCACTTCTAAAGGCAAAAGGGGTCCAACCTAGTACTAGTAAGGTGTACCTAATAAAGTGGCCGGTGAGTGTAAGTTTGATCTCTGAAGTAACATGTCAGACCAGAGACTGTGGTGAAGTGCAACGATATTTAGCAATTGTGTTGTTTATATTTTAATTCTGATAAATGGAATGCATAAATGAAATGAAATGAAATGCTTTGGTACACAAAAGCCACTTATTTCTTATTTGTTCCAATTATCCTAATTATTCCAATCTTTTCACTGATAATGTTTCCTTGTTAAGATATGCCTGTGAACATTCCCAATTATCCAGGTAAGAGCAGAATGTTCCAACAGACTTGTTCTAGTCAACTGGATGTATTGCTTTGTGTTGCATAAGATGTTTCTCAAGCAATCGTCGACTCATCAGAGTATATACTTCATCACGGTTCACTCTTTTACTTTATTTTCTCTGATGTGTCCATCTTTCAGTGTTAGTGTCGGTCTTGGCCATCACTGCACCCTGGGCTGAAAGAGACTGTAGTGGTGCTTGATTTACAGAGCGCCTTGTAAAATCTGTCTGTCTTTTCTCAGTCCCACCAGGAAACCCAATCATAGAGTCCCGCGAGGACATCGTCAGCGAGGGCAACGAGACAGAGATAACCTGCACCTCCATGGGCAGCAAACCCGCCGCAACCATCAGATGGATGAAAGGAGACAAAGAGCTACAGGGTGGGTCAAGTCATATTGTGTACACACAAACAAAGCTGCCGTTTACCAGGTTTGTTTTTGCAGCGCATTTTCTTTTGAAGCTTTATGTATTGAAAAATGATACTTCAGTTTAAAACATTTTACAATTACTTTGATTAATACTAGTAATAACATAAAGCTTTGTTATTCTACTGTTTCAGGTCACACTTTATTTTAATGTACAATTAACGCTATTAACAAACCATTAACTAGACTAATTACAGTAATTATTAGTAATAATAATAATAATAATAATAATAATAATAATAATAATAATATAATTAGTAAGTCAGTAGTTAGGTTTAGGTATTAGGTAGGATTAGGGATTAAAAATAAGATCATACTTTTAGTGCTAATAAGCAGTTAATATATAAATAATAACAGGTAATAAGCTAGTAATAAATAGTGTAAAATGTTACTTAAAGAAAAGTGTTACGCTGTTTCAAATTTTGAGCAAAGTAAGATTTGTTTTGGGTTTTTTTTAAGAAATTGATTTTTTCAGCGTGATCTCACACTAGATCGATCAACAGTGATAGCTAAAGGGAGACCCAAAATGAAAATGTACTCAACCTCAAGTTATTCCAAACCTTTATGAGTTTCTTTATTCTCTTTCTATTAAAAGAAGATAAGTTGATATTCACAAGAGGAAGCAAATACTGTGGAAGTCAATGATGTCAAATGGAGTATATGATGAGAGCATCTTCAGTCTTGTTTAAATCCTTTTAAAAGTTAAAAAAAATAAAAAATAAAATTCTGTTTTCATTTATTCACCCTTTAATTGTTTCAAACCTTTTAGAGTTTCTTTCTTCTGTTGAACACAATAGAAAATATTTTAAAGAAACCAGTAGCTATTGACTTCCACAGAAATAAAAAAATATTATGCCAGTCAACATTCTCTTCATTTAAAAATTTGATCGGAAAAAAAATTGCTGAATGCGACCAGGTGTAAACAGTCCCAAATAGTTCAGCCAATGACAAACAGATGCAACGGTAAACAAAGAAACAGTACAGATGATCAGCAGGTGAAATGGTAATCAATACAATTGTTTATGGGAAATGGAGTCCTGGAGAATGACAGGAGCAGGACAAATTTCCTTGTAGAAAGCCTTGTGGGCACTCCATTCGAATTGACTTAATAGAAAGGAAGTCATGATGTTTTGTACATCGATTCTAAGCACAATTTATTTGTCCACAGTTCATTTCAAGTAATTAAGCATAAGTCTTTAGATCAAAAGGTTTTTAAGATCACGAGAAACTCAAGTTCACTCAGATGCCTCCAAACCTTTGACTGCTAGCGTGCATCATTTGGCGCATCTCTTCTACACATACTGTAGTCTATTGATCTTTGGATATTTTTAGAAGACGTAATTACAGTAAAGACTCACCACCTCTTTTTCAACATATGCTTACCTGATTGCTCTTGACAGAAGCTCAGCTAATTTTCCGTATCAGTCAGTGAAGGTGAGCAAGAGTCTGTACCTTTGACCCGCATCCGTCTAGACACGGGCAATTTGCGTATTATGTACAAATCACTGCGTATAAGCTGTCCTAATAACGGCTCCCCAAAATGAGACGGCTAAATTGGCATCCAGGAAGGATGTTTTCATTTGGTAATTAGCGATAAGCTCAGTCAGGGGTCTCCGCTTTCTCTCCACTGGGAGTTTCCACAGCATTGTTCGGTTCATTTGTCAATGCTGTTTTGTGTTTTGTGTTGCATCAATATATTATTGGACAGTTGGACAAATACGCTGCTAAAGATGAACGAGTTTGCCTCAGCAAGACGGACAGCAGGACATGAATATTCTGTTTTTGTAGAGTGAAATGGTTTGAATGAAAGAGAAGGAGGAGGAGAAAAGCGATTGAAGAAAGCGAGGGACCCTCTCCTGACACAGGCAGTGCATCACTGGCACTCACTGGCTGGAAATTGCTTTTGGCCCCTGTGCCTTTTCGGATTTATTTTTAATTAAATGTCCTCCTCATTCAGCCTAATTACCTCTAGGATAATCAGGCTTTTTTAAATATCATTTAAAGGTTACACCCATACAGCCCCGGAATGTAAACTCAGCCGCCCCCACGATGTACCACCTCATTCTCCCTTTCGCTCACACATACACAACCTTCGCCGTCTTATCCGTGTTTAGTACTTCTGTTTTACATCCTGCTCCATTGTTGATACACACCTGTCTCGTAAGACTGGCTGAATGAGCGTCGCGAAACAATGACTTCTTAATTTCCTCCTGTCAGACGGCGTCGGCCTGCTCATTGTGTCATTGCTTAAAAAATATAATCTCATTTCAATTAGCCAACTAAGCTGAGCTGAAACACAATGGCTCGATTCAGGCTTTTTAAATGTATTTAAGGAAGTTTGAGAAATCACTACTTTGGCCTCAGATTTCCAGACCGTCCTCTTCGACGGAGTGACTTTACCATCAGAAGGTGGTGAATAATGGGAAAAGCAAATTATAGACTGCAAAAAAAGCTGGCAATTCAATGGGGAACAGGATCTCTTTTGATATTCAGCCCACTGTATCGCTGCAGATTGGGACTAATCAGAGCTCCTTTGCATTTCAAAAAGGGAGATGTTATTGAAATGAAGAAATGTGTGAATGACAGTGATTGACCTGTGATTATCTCTTTATCAGCAGTGACTGTGGCATTGTGAGGGAGAATACAGACGTGCTTCTGGGCTCTCAATGAGCTCTGTGTCTTCTCTTATTGGAGATATGATTGTCTGAATATCCATTCACTGATGATAATGCTGAATGCAGGAGAAATGAATGCTCAAGTAAAGAAATTGTGGAAAAAATTACACAAAACGTCTGGAGGATTGAGATGTCCAGATTTCTACACAGTAGTGCCATCTCGTTTAGCCTTGTGGATTATCAATATTATTAATAACGTTGGTAAAATAATTGGCAAAAGAAAGATGGCAATTACGGCGCCACGGTGGTCTAGTGGTTAGCACGTTCGCCTAACAGCAAGAAGGTCGCTGGTTCGATCCCCGGCTGGGCCAGTTGGCATTTCTGTGTGGAGTTTGCATGTTCTCCCCGTGGTTGCGTGGGTTTCCTCCGGGTGCTCCGGTTTCCCCCACAGTCCAAAGACATGCGGTACAGGTGAATTGGGTAAGCTAAATTGTCCGTAGTGTATGTGTGTGAATGAGAATGTATGGATGTGTTTCCCAGAGATGGGTTGTGGATGGAAGGGCATCCGCTGCGTAAAACAAATGCTGGATGGGTTGGCGGTTCGTTCCGCTGTGGCGACCCCGGATTAGTAAAGGGACTAAGCCGAAAAGAAAATGAATGAATGAATGAAGATGGCAATTACTGTCTAAGCTAATCTTTGATGTTCACTTGCTGTTACTCACCACTACACCAAACACAACCTAATGTGCACTACTACATTGGAAAAATCAAATTTTTTTTATTCAGTAACTATTTCCACAGAGTGCTGTTCACTCAGTTTCTTTCTTCAAAAATTACATGATTTATTTTATTTTATTTTATTTTATTTTATTTTTTTATTTATTTTTATTATTATTTTTTTCCAACGTGCAAAATGATTATGATATTAAAAATAAGCCTTCATTTTAAAGTATATTTTTGCAGACTTAAAGTGAAAGGGACGCAGTCAGTCAAGTTTACATTATTTTGTAAATGGGTTTCCACTTTAATGAAAATATATTAAACAAACTCAATTAATGTAACCATTTGGCAGAAAAGGGCAAAAAGGGTCTCTTGAAATATCGCTATGTTTACAAATCAATTTCATGTTAAAAATGTTCAAATAAAAAAGTTATTTTATTACTTTTATTCATTCATTCATTCATTTTCTTGTCGGCTTAGTCCCTTTATTTATCTGGGGTCGCCATAGCGGAATGAACCGCCAACTTATCCAGCATATTTTTTTTACGCAGCAGATGCCCTTCCAGCTGCAAACCATCTCTGGGAAACATCCATACACACACACATCCACACTCATACACTATGGACAATTTAGCCTACCCAATTCACCTGTACCACATGTCTTTGGACTGTGAGGGAAACCGGAGCACCTGGAGGAAACCCACGCAACCACAGGGAGAACATGCAAACTCCACACAGAAATGCCAACTGACCCAGCCGGGGCTTAAACCAGCGACCTTCTTGCTGTGAGGCGAACGTGCTACTCACTACGCCACCGTGGCGCCTCCTAATTTTTTTTTGCAATTGTTTACTGTATTTTGATCAAATACAGGCAGCCTTGAAGAGACTTTAAAAGCACAAAATAAATCAGACCGACAACACTTTAAACAACACATTTTCCAATCCTAAATGGATAGACTGCCTGAAAATAAAATGTCTTTCCACATCTACTTTGTTATTCCAATCCTTCCTAAGCAAAAGGAGAATTATTTAAATCCATATAATGAAAGTCAGCTGTATAAACAAATACAAAAATATCTTTGAAAGGTAAAGGGAATTTCTTTGAGGAAATCTGTTCGACAGTAACCATTATATCTGATTGTTGGGGTATAAAGGACACACTTCACCCATGATGAAGTGACATTTGTTTTCACCCTGCATCTAACTCAGCTTTATGCATTTCTTCTCTTTTAATCACTCTCATGGAATTCATTTTTAATGGTCAAGTGGATTCATTTTTTCTTTACAAAAACACAAACAGGACAATAGGTCCCTCTCTCTCCTTCTTCTCTAGGTTTCTTACTCAACCCTTCATTCCTCCGTTCTCTCTCTTTCCACCCACGCCTGCTTCTCTCCACAAGGCCAGAGCAGTAATTGAGTGATGGAGGTCTGTGCGGTGCTGCGAGGCTATTGTCTGGAGCCGCACAATGACTTCGAGTCTTTTGTGTTCTTCATGCCCACTTGATGCTGCTGAAGGAGGGCTGCGGGTCAGAGGCGTCCACTACAGCCATTATATCTCACTTCATAAAGCACAAACACACCCTCGCAGCCCACACAGTTGCCAATGAGTGACAGCCGCATAACAAGCCTTCACAGGAAGCGGTTTAGTAGGGCTGGGCAAAAAACAGATTTTTCAATGAATCGTTTTTTAAAAATTGATCAATTCGATGTCAATAATTATTCATTTGCCTTTGCCTCACAGCGGAATAAACCGCCAACTTATCCAGCATATGTTTTACACAGCGGATGCCCATCCAGCTGCAACCCAGTACTGGGAAACACCCATCCACTCTCATAACTCATACACTAGGGCCAATTTAGTTTATTCAGTTCACCTATAGCGCATGTCTTTGAACTGTTGAACCCGGAGGAAACCCACACGAACACGGGGAGAACATGCAAACTTCACACAGACATGCCAACTAACCCAGCTGGGACCTTTTTGCTGTGAGGTGACAGTGCTAACCACTGAGCCCCATGTCAATAATCAGAAGTTATAGTTCAATTTTTAGTCTATATTATCGAATCCAGGGATTTTCTAAGTATGGCTGCACAATATATCTTTTCAGCCTTGATATCGTAATGTGTATGCATTCACAATCGTCACATTGCTGGATCTGAGTCACCATTGCTGAGACCAGGAGCCACAGCTGAGTATGGGATTTGTGGAGTCATTGTAAAGTGTTACCAAACAGGTTATCATTTGCAATTGTTTTAAGCCATGTGAGGGGGTAAACATTTCAAGCCTGTTTAAAGCATTCAGGCAAAATAAATTATAGTGCTTGTAACTTAAAAGATTCAAGAGTTCACACTTAGCTGATGATTGCTTATAAATCTTGTTTGGCATGCTGTCCCGGGAGAGAGCCCTGAGCTCATAAGATCCTCAAACCCCGGGGCTCCCTCACGTTTGCAAGGCGAGAGGAGAGTTTGAGCTCAGGTAGATCTCGAGAACTCCCCTGCGGGTAGCTAATGAACAGATAGTGATTGCTATGAAAAGATAACTACTTACTAGGAGCATGTCTATGGAGCTGATTTGGATTGGTCAATTAACTTATGTTGCATGTTTTTGGACGGTGGGAGGAAACCGGGGAACCCAGGGGAAACCCACGTGAGCACATCAGCTGGCTTGGTAAGGACTAGAACCAGTGATGTTCTTGTTGTGAGGCAACAGTGCTAACCACTGGGCCACCGTGCCACCCATCTACGAAAGGAGGAGGAGTTGGGGTGGAAGGGGAGATTCTTCAAAACGAAGATGGCTGTGATATGGAACTTAGGGTATATATAGTGGCTTAGGACTCATCTGATTGGTGAATCATAAATTGAATAATGCGGGACCAGCTGCGAGCAATCATCTGCACGTGGTCCTCTCGAAATTAATTTATAAATAAACTTCACTTCATTGTGTTTATGTAACGTATATATACAGTGGTATTTTACATTTGATTATTCAATTTGTGTACCTGATTACTGCTAGACTGTCAGAAAACCACATTATTATTATTTTTTATTTATTCTACTGTATTTGTGAATGCTTTTAATTGGTTTGTTATTTGTGATGCAGATGCACTGCCTTACAAAACCACCTCAATCAACCTGAAATCATAAATTCTTTCCAGATAGAGCTATTCAATTCATCAGCTAATCGATTCAATATTGCAATTTAAATATTTTTCCCAATATCATGTAGCACTATTTCAAAGCGATATAGGGTTCTGGCACAACAAAATGTTGTTAATTGACAGACATTTTCTAAATAGCAGAAAAGAAATATGGATGAATGAGAAGAAAGAGCAGGACGTGTTTGATGAGTCATGACAGAGACTGACAGATGCTTTTTTATGATCCACACACCTGAAGCATCACACAGAAAAAGACACATCAGCATGCAAAAGTTGAATTCACTTCACTCTGGTGGGTTATAGCATCTAGAATGCACAAATAAACACCACTTTGGAGTAGTAGTGGCCATCTTGCTGAGTATTCATGCGAACAGTCAGTCAGGTCTGAAGTGAAAGTATTTTAGAGGCATTATCTATGTATAAAGTCTTAAAGCAACAGCAGCTTAGTAATATATTGGGTCACACTTTATTTTGATGGTCTGTTTGTTGAATTTAAGTTACATTGCAACTAATTCTGATTAGATTATATGTAGACTGTTAGGTTAGGGTTAGGGTTAGGGTTAGTGTAAGTTGACATGTACTTGCAAAGTTTCTTTTAGTCAGTTAAATGTCTGTTGAATGTCTGTATCAACAGATATTAAGTAGACAGTCTTATAATACTCAAATGGACCATCGAAATAAAGTGTTACCATATATTGTTTTATGCCATTAAAATCAAATAGCAAACATTAATAGCAAAATAGTTGTTACACCTGGCTCAAAGATGTAACATAAAGGGAGACGATACGGCGAAGTAAAAAAATAATATTTATTTTAACAATTGACAATAACGTAATCAAACATATAAGTATCAGTATGTTCAATCAGTGTGAAAAGCAAGTGAATGGATGCAGTGAGTGTTGTCAGCGCTAGTGTATGGATGCAAAACAAAACATAAAACCCAAATTGAAGCACAACTCTGGTCAGCTGCTCAACAGTGAGTGAACAGCGGCCCCAACAAACTCTTTGACGGGGTTTAAATAAGGGTGCTGGCCAGCATCAGGTGCGCTTAAGGCAACCTAGAACAAATTAAACACACAAAACCAAAACAATGCAGTCCTAACAATAATAATAATAATAATAATAATAATAATAATAATAATAAAATTAACAACAATAATAATAATAATAATAATAAAGATTTTATTAAGATAATTATTAACATTAAATATACATATATACATCGCATACTCTGTCTTTGACTTCACTGCTAAATCACTGGAAAAATCACTGCTAGATTTTAAGAGTTACTTATTCCATGCATCTCTGGACTTTTTATGAACTTGTGAAAAGCAAATCTGATCAAATTCGGACATCTAAATCTATACCCAGCCCTGTATTTGAGGGCTGTTTTTGAGTCGCACAACTCCTCCCAGATGGTTACATTTCAGGTGCCGCAGCAGGGGGCCGTTTATTGCACACATGTCAATGATAAACACCAACGAGCTGCCATATGTCACACATGCGGAAGACATTGGAGAGTATGCTCGCAGGATGGAACATATACCATGGCCTTTGATACATTTAGCCTCCCATTGTTTCTTGACAGGGATGATAATGGAAACGATTAATTTTGAATTCAGTGTTGGTTTCTGTCCCTCACAGGCAAGTCTAAGGTGGAGCTCACATATGACAAGATGTTCACTGTGACGAGCTGGCTGAGGTTTACAGTCACGAGAGAAGACGACGGCGTTCCGGTGGTCTGCATCGTTGACCATCCAGCAGTCAAGGATTTTCAGGCGCAGAAGTACCTCGAAGTGCAATGTGAGTGAGATTTCAGTATTTTAGATATTGTTTGTTAGATTTAAATATTAGCATTGTAATTAGTTTTTTAAATGGTAAGATATGGTATGTTGTGTTGTGTTGTGTTGTGTTGTGTTGTGTTGTGTTGTGTTGTGTTGTGTTGCGTTACGTTACGTTACGTTACGTTACGTTACGCTATGTTATGTTATGTTATGTTGTGGTGTGGTGTGGTGTGGTATGGCATGTTTTTATAAGACCTTGTGCCAGTGTTTTAAAAAGTAAAAGTAAATATAGAATTGCTATAGTTATTATATAAGTATCAAGTGTTACAAATTTAATGACATTTATTTAGTCTGAAAATAAAGCATGTGTCTTCAAAGAGCCCCTATTATGGGTTTTTGAAAATGAGCTTGCATGCAGTGTGTAACACAGCTCTAGGTGAAGTGTCCAGCTAAGGCTAAAATCTGAAAGTGCATAGTGTTTAAAACTATTGATTCATCATAAAAGAGTCGACTCATAGTTCCTCAAACGAATCGCCATGCTTTCGAGTCTTTAGCCGTTTCGGCATGACGTGAACACGAAACATAAGCCCCGCCCATTTGTGCGCGCGCAACCCCGGGAGATTCGAAACCCCCAACCTCGCCCACAAACAACAACGGCGAGCAAAGGTTGAATTTGATTGTGCAGTTAAAAACCTTTTGGACAGGGTTTGGACTGGAGTCAGCTACATCTGGCAACACAGAGCAGAGCACTGTGCTCGGCTGGATATTATAGGAAGTGTGCAGATGAACCAGAGATGAGACTGTGAAGAGACAATGGTTGAGGTTTATTTCTGCAGAAATGCCTCAGCATTATAGCCCAGCCTTGTGCTGTGTTCCCTCTGAGGAGTGCTTCTGAAATCTACACGCTTACAACGGAGGATTTGTCAACCGTGGGACACTTCCCGGTGGCCTGACGGTGAATCTGGCCAGCTATGCAACAATTGTAAGTGCGATTAAAATGGTTGCCTCATTGCCTCATTTTCTCTAGCTTGTAAATGATGCATTTAATTGTAGTTTGTAACTTTTAACCGCTTGTAGTGTATCTGGTTAACTTGTATTTTCATATCGCGTCTAAAAGCACGTTGTAAACGCAACACGTGCTGCTTTGTATACAAATTAAAATGCGTTTGTGAACTTGTGTTCCACTGCTGTTTGTTGTTGCTATGGCTACATCAGCTCTCCTACACACGTGCGGCGGTCCTGTTTCATAATGGTTCAGCTTTTGCCGCTGTGTGCATTAATACTGAATGTGTGTCGCTGTTTTTACTCCTGGTTAAGAATAGAGTAATATGCTGGGAGACTGGGGGGTTAGTTTCGGGGGTGAGGTGTCTGAAATAAGGGCTACTCCCAGGAAAAACGAGTGTAGGCAGATATGCTCACGCACACACTATGACTACTTCAATATTGACAAGCTGTGGTGGGCAATCTCTCGCGCTGAATGATGTCGACCAATCGCAACAGACTGGGTCATCGGTCCAATCAGCGCAGTTTAGCATCGCGCTAAGGAGGGGTTTTGGAACAAATGAATCGCTGAACGATTCATATAGGAGTCGCTGGGATAATGAGATAAAAATAAATGCAGATTATAAGACAATGAAAGTGTTTTTTTACCATGCATGCATATTAGCCTGCTGTTGGAGACCCCCAAAACCAAAACATGACCCTTTTTAATGTATAAAAGGGGCTCTTAAAAACTAGTCAGAATTTTGATAGGTAACAACAATGTCTTTCTAAAGGGATCTGAAACACTCACTCCTAATATTTAATCCTTTATTTAAACCAGAGTTGAACAACATGATGCAGCTTATAGACCCCATTAGTGATTCTGTCTATGATGTTGCAAATTCTGACAGTAAACTAATGCCATGTTTTATTTCTGACATGCTCGCGCTTCATCTAACATGAAGGAAAATGGATTTGTGACAACGTAACAATGCTCATGTAGACGTGGTGTTGGGATCACAAGGAAAGCAATGCAAAGAGTGTTTTCCAAAACTTGGCACTGCACAACCTCCTGTAATCCTCTCTCCTGTAATGCGTCCTGTAATGTACGCTGTGCCTTCATGGTGATATAAGCCAGTCAGTGATGCTCCGTCTAACATGCTAACAGTCAACTAACTTGAATGCATTTGACTGCTTGTTTAACAGTTATATAATGTTGTATAACACTTATATAAGTGTAATTATACTAGAAAAGAAAGGTTTGGCAAGAGGACACTAAAACATATTTCTGAAATTACACAGGTTAATGTTATTATGAGCCCACTACGTTTTTGCATGCAAACTTCTAGCATTTTTTAACCATACCTTTTTGTAGCACATTCACAAGGCTATGGTAAAGCTTAAAGAGGACTCTCTTGTGGAGAATAAAGTCACATACATTGCTCAGGTGTGATTTTGTAAAGTGTAAAAATCTTGATGGTTTTGTCCATCCAAACGGATCTTTAATTTGTATTTTCCCATGGATTCAAGTCAGGTGATTGGCTGGGCCATTCTACAGCTTGATTTTCTTTTCCTAAAAGCATTTGAGAGTTTCCTTGGCTGTGTTTTGGATCGATATTTTGCTGAAATATCCACCCTGGTTTCATCTTTATAATCCTGATAATGTAGATGTCGGACTAAAGCAGTTAATATTAATTTACACTGATGAAGGGCAGTGGGTTGCTGAGTTACTTCTGAGAGATTTCAGCTGTTGTCTGGGCTTTCACTGCCTTTCTTCATGTGTTCAATACTTTTTTCCTGTGTCGTTTCGTTTTATAACACATAACTTTATTTGTAAACTAATTAGATTTGTTTTCTTTTCATATGTGTACTTCTTTGGTTATTATCAACATCTGGTGAAAATTTCAAGTCAACAGCACCTTTAGAAATATGTTTCTGGTGACGTGTTGAACACTTACTTCCTTCTCTGTATATAGACAGACTATACTTCATATTGAAACGTTAGCTCTAAAAGCACATGCAATTTTCATTCCAAGTTTTCAACTGAGTGTAAAAGTTAGCATATATCAGTATTCTCCTGCAGGTTGGATGGTGAGTTTCTTAAGGCTGTGATATGGTTTGTTTTAAGTGAACAAAGCAAAGATTAAAATATTAAACTAATCTTTTCAGAAAACTGAAGCATACTTTTAAGTATGCACGTGCATGTGCGCACTGGACTGAGAAGCTGAGAAGTCTTCTCACCTTTGGCATCTGCTGAAACATCACAGAACTTCATGTGACCTTACAAACATGAGAACTTGTAGACATCTTCTATACATCTTCCAAAAAGAAAAAGAAAGAAAAGAATCATGTTTTAGAGTAGAAAAAAGCATCCTTTCAAAGCCACATAGTAATGACCAACAAGGACCTTAATAGAAAGTAGTGCAGTGAAAAGTACATTTGCTTTTTTCAAAAGTTTACAGAGAAATAGAAATCGCCATAAGTGCAGATACTCCAAAGGTGACCCTCAGCACAGTGCTGAAGTGTCTTTTTGTTGCAGTTCTCCAAGAGTAACATTATTATTCATTTGCCACAGAAAAATGAACCGCCAACTATTCCGTCATATGTTTTACCCAGCGGATGCCCTTCCAGCCACAACCCAGCACTGGGAAAACCCATACACTCTCACATTCATACGCAGACTCATACAGTAGTTTTAGTTTATTCAATTCACCTATATCTCATGTCTTTGGACTGTGGGGGAAACCAGAGCACCAGGAGGAAACCCACACCAGCATGGGGAGAGCATGAAATGCCACACAGAAATGCCAACTGGCCCAGCCAGGACTTGACCCACAATTTTCTTGCTAACCACTTAACCACCATGCCCATGTTTGATTAGGTAAAAGGAGTTTGTTTTTTCTCTGTCTCTTAGTTGGAGTTGTGTGTATTCTTCTATTATCTTTGTCCTTGTGTTAGATATCACTCAGGCCTATCCTTCCCCTTGTGAGAGCAGGCATTAGCCCAGCCATGTCACTTGACCTGTGATGAAAGATTAAGCTTGTTTTTGCACTTTGGTAATTCAGTCATAACACAGAGATTTTGCTTCTGATTGGAAGAGAGCCTTTGGCACTGTCTTTATCCTGAGATAAAGATATAGATATGATTTTGGAAGATGTTTTGCTTGGCTCCTCAAGCATATTCTTCCTGAGGTTAATCCTGCCTGCTGCAGACTTTATAGGAGATTGGCTGCTTTACCTGACCTTCATCTACCAAAGACAACACATCTACAAAAACGGCATTATATTTGGCCTCTGGTGCCAAACTTACAGCAGAAAAATATAAAAAACATTTCATCTATGCTATTTAACTGGATTTCGTGCTCACGGGCAGCCTTTGTCACGCTCCGGGGAGAGCTGGTGCACAAGTCATTGTCTGGCTCACTCTTCTTTCAAATTGTGCTGCTGAAACTGGGAAAACAATCAATGTTAAAAATCATTGAGTGAAGGCAGCCTTAATGGAGTTCGTTTTTACAATAGAAAATAGAAAAACATTGCCGTGGATATTAAATAAGCCAGAAATATTGATAGCTGCACCACGCAAACAGTTTCACCGATGTGCAGTTCAGCAGCTTGAGGCAAATTAAACGCTCTGTGGGGGAGGTGCTAAGAAATGACAACAATATCTTGTGTCAATAATTGTGTTATTAGAATTAGAGTGACCTTTTCTGTCCCGCACACCGGCTAGAAAGAAACCGAAGGCCAGTGGCACTGCTTTCCGTGGATTTACTGCTCGTGTGCCTGGGAGAGAGAGAGCAAGCTTTGGAAAGGAACTAATGCAGGGGAAGCTTCAAAGCAAGAAACTTTCACTCAGAGCCTTTCATGCGAAGAGTTTGAAGATGACAAGGGGAGAAATGGAAGGAGTCTCCATAGAGCTGAGACAAACAGGTGGATATTCCTCTTACAGAACTTCTGAGCGGACCGCTCTTTCACTCCTCTCTCTCTCTCTCTCTCTCTCTCTCTCTCTCTCTCAGAGCAGGCTGTCCATCATGGACAAAGAAATGTTACCTCTGACAAGGTGTAATTTGGACAGATAGAAGGCCAACAGATCACTTTTGTTGATAGAAGAGGTCAAACAGGAAAGCATCAAGTGGGCAAAGCACTCAACAAATTTAACGATTGCCAGAAAGCCAGTTGAAACGTCAGCCCTGAAATAATGTGATAAATCTTGTCAAGACATTGACGCTTATTTTTCTGTGCACTTTAAAATCCAAGAAAGCGTGAAATCTGTGGGTCAAAGTGAAGTCACCGTTCACTCAGCATCCAGTCCATCCAAAGTGCCGTAAGAGCCTGTGAAATTAAAGGAGTGGAATCTGGGGGTTATTATAGTGGGCGACTTTGACATGGTTGCAGTGAAATAATCTTATGCCCTTTGAATCCTAGGGGACTCTCAACATCTCTCAGTGTGGAATTTCTATTGTAAATTTCTTGGCCCTTATGCATGACCTACCTCCAACGCAAGGTCTGCTGCTCATCCTGATTTACGCATACTAATGACTGTAGACTATTTACATTACAAACCCAGTGTTTCAACTCTCAGTGCATGTGTACAGTGTAACCCGCATCGCTTGCCAAAGCCAGTGCAGTGATGTCATTAAAGTTGCACGTGGGAGTAGCTCTAATATCTCCCCCTCGTCCGCGGATCATACACACAGCACTGTCGCATAAGCATCTGTGGAACGCCACTTCAAGCTCTATTACTGGGAGAATATTAGATTTGGGTTCCTTTGAGAAACCAGAGGGCTGGATGCCAGCCAGCACTGGAATGGAGCGTAGGACTAGAAAGGCAGAGCTCAGCCATTACAACCTGTCAGTTTGAGAGGATGAATACCTCCAAGGAAACAGCATGAACCTCAGAGCACACATCTCATGTGGAGCCCACTTACATAACTGGTGGACTTGGCAAGCTCACCATGGCCTCCTATGAATCTTGGGAGCTTTAAAGGGATAGTTGACTCAAAATGAAAAATCTGTCATCATTTACTCACTCTCATGTCAGTCCAGATATGTAGGGCTTTCTTTTATCTTCATATTTAGAAAAATGTTCATTCAGTGGACTTTTGTTATGTTGCACCATTTTTTATTGATTAAATGAGACTAGGAGGGATGATAATACAATGCGTTCAATGGATTATAGTGTTGTTTACCAACTTACCTTTTGTTCTGGATAAGATACATCCTTCAGAAGAACACTTTCAACAGACAGAATCTCCATTAAACTGTTTTGAAAGTTTTGAAGATTACTTGACAGAGGTTGCCTTTCCTTTCAATGACAACAGCCAATATGCGATAGATCTTGATTCAATCCAGTTGCCAGATCCTGCTAGAAAAAAGAACGAAACATTATAATAAGAACAAGCTTTATCTTAGGAAGAAATCTGCCACAAACCAAAATGCTGTGACATATCAACTATATTATAAACTCCATGAAATGGATGGCTTAAGGTCAAAGACGCTTCTAAGAGGCTTTGGACATGGCAAAACTTTAAGTGTGTTCTCTGTAAAGCAGCCATACAAGCGTAAGTGATATACTGTAGCGATGGTTTAGTTAATATTGATGCTTAACAATGATTTTGCCACTGTAATATTGTGGCGGCATGGTGGCTTAGTGGTTAGCATTGTTGCCTCACAGCAGGAAGGTTGCTGGTTCGAATCCCGGCTGGTTTCCCCCACAATCCAAAGACATGTGGTATACTGCAGGTGAATTTGGTAAACAAAATTGGGTCACACTTTATTTTGATGGTCTGTTTGTTGAATTTAAGGCCCTGTTTACACGAATGCGTTTTCGTTTTAAAACATATAAGTTTTGCTACAGTTACGCCATCCGTCCACACTACACCGGAGTTTTCGAGCCCCAAAAACGGAGCGTTTTGGAAACCCTGGAGAGGCCGTTTTCATTCTAAAACGCTGCTGCTCCGTCTCAGTGTGGATGGGGGAAACAGAGACATTTGAAAACGGAGGCGTGGCTGCTGAGATCCGCTATTCGATTGGGGCTTTTGGGTCCCTGCGTAACCTTCCCTTATTCGTCAAGCCCCTATCACATGACTATAACGCCACAGGAAGATGGCAGTTTTAAAACTAAATAAGTATAATTATAAGTAGACTGTTAGGTTGGGGTTAGGGTTGGGTTAGGGGTAGGGTTAGTGTAAGTTGACATGTACTTGCAAAGTTTCTTATAGTCAGTTAAATGTCTGTTGAATGTCAGTATCAACAGATATTAAGTAGACAGTCTTATAATACTCAAATGGACCATCGAAATAAAGTGTTACCCAAAATTGGCCTTAGTGTATGAGTACATTTGTGAATGCGTAAGTGTATGTGTGTCTCCCAGTGCTGGGTTGCGGCTGCAAGAGCATCCGCTGCATTAAACATATGCCAGAATATCTGGCGGTTCATTCTGCTGTGGTGACCCCTGATAAATAAGGGACTAAGCCGAAGGAAAATTAATGAATGAATGTAATATTTTCTTGGTCAAAAACAGCAGATACCAAACATGTAAGATAACATTGTTATGGTTACTCCAGTGTCAACCATCACAGTTTGTGAAGTGAGTAATATTTTCTGCACATGCACAAAACAACATTTTAGAGAAGTCTATCCATCACAGACTTGTTAAATTATGGCATCCAACCTGACTGAGGTCACTGGGTTCCAAATGCCTGTTCATTTGCACCCTGTTGACTTGCTGCATGGACAAAAAGTCTTCTTCAAGATCTTCTTTGGTGTTTGACATTTGAAAGAAAGTCATGAAGGTTTGACTTTGTGACATCAAGATGAATAAATGACGACAGCAAAAGTACTTCAGAGGAAAATGCTGTATTGAGAGTGATGAATCATTCACAGTAATACTAAGAGCATGCTTAAGGAAGTCAATAGAGTCCATTTTTATTTCAAGTTCCCTTTACGATAGGTTAATGGAGGTGCCAAGGTCAAGAATAACCATATATTTCTCGTAATAGAATTAGGGTTCGCAAGGGCTGTATAGTCTGTTTTTTGTTGCTTTGTTTATTTCCTTTTTTTCCATTTGGCATACCTAACTCTTGTTTCTTGGATGCATTATGCCTAATGAAAGGCCAGTGACAATTTCTTGCCATTCAGTGTTCTCTTTTTTTAAAGTGTCTTTCATTTTCGCAATGCACTTAGTGTAACACAAAGGTTACCATTTCCTGTTTCTACCTGTCATGTTCTTATATGTAGAAACACTGTCTGACAAACAGGAACCTATTTAGTATTTGCCTGATATTAGACAGATTCTACAAAAGCAGCAGCGCGACAGCCTTGTGTAGTCCATTAAATGCCAAGGGTCCTAAATGTCTCTGTGATTTTCTTACATAAGCTGTTTGCCATTAAGTTTCATCATGTCATTAGACTGCCAGACAGACCGAAAAATCCTATTAGACATCAGAAATTGGCACACAGGTGTAAAACCGTTATGCAAGGAGTTTATACAAATGTGAAGCGAGTGACCGGCCTGCATGGGTAAGTATGTCAGACTCGGCTCCTACCCTCCGATGTTATTGAGACAAGCAGCGTTGGGTATTTCGACGCGAGAGAGCGTTAGTTATATGTCCGACGTCAGTTTGAATGTCACCCCTCCTGCTGCACTGTACAAACACAGCAGGAAGTCTAATCCCAGCTGAATTGGAAAAGAACTGAGACTTGCCAAGGAGAAGTGCACATTTCATGCTGAATGTAGCAGCTACGGCTGAGAGGCAAGGCTGACGCAAGGTGCAAAAAGCCAGCATGCTACCTGCTGCCAGTCACTGGAGAATAGACCCATTGAGCAGCCAGTCGTTTTAATAGATATGAGAAAGGGCAGTACTTCTGGAGCAGAAAGGTCAATGCTGAGAGCGCAAGAGGAACGCCTTTGAATATGGACATTGGTGATGTCACGGCTTCTGACTGTATACACGGCAAACATCAGGGTGTATCGATTATGTTTAAATGACTCGAAAGGTTAATAGAAAAAAGCATGCGCACATTTGGCATCAAACAATGGTAATGCTGAGGAGTGGAATCAAACGGCTGAGAACAATCCAATAAGCGTTGAACAAAGCCAAGGCTGTTTAAAGTTTCATGCCGCCCGGGGGCACAAAGCGCTGATGTGCTTTACTTTTGTCCTCCGCAGATAAACCTGAGGTGCAGATCGTGGTGGATTTTCCATCGGGCCCCATTAGAGAAGGAGAAAATCTGGAACTGACATGCCTGGCTAAAGGCAAACCAGAGTAAGTTGTTTCTTTTTGTTGTGCGTTCCGTCTTTGATTATATTGCCTGCTGTTTTGATCCAGTTCGACGCAGATCATCCTTAAAAACTAGATTAAAACAAAAAAGGACCATACGGATAGTTCACCCTTAACTGAAAAGTCTGTGATCGTTTACCCACCCTTTACTTGTTCCACTCCTGTTTGACGTTCTTTCTTCTGTAGATCACAAAAGATGTTTTGAAGCAAGCTGGAAAAAGCTGACTTGTCGTTGTCAATGATTACCAGTTTTCATCTGTCTTCATTATAGCTTCTTTGGTGTTCAACAGAATAAAGAAACTCATAAAGATTTGAAAGCACTTGAGTAAATAGTGAGTAAATTTGCAATTTTTGCGATGTGAACTATCCCTTTAACTACAAAACATTTATCCTCCTGATTCGCAGCATTCCAAGACTTTTTATGATATTGCTTTATTGCATTTGAGCTATTTAATCATCCTCAATTTTACTGTTGTTAAACGAGCTTTAATATAATGTTGGCTACACAATGCAAATGAGCTGGATGCGAAACTGGATCATGTGCACATGCAGGACGGTATTTTTTGGCTTTTTATCACATATAGACAGTTGTTTACTTTATGTGGAATATATCATAGACTTTTTAATTGTATTTTAATTTAGCAAAGTCGCTTGTTTAATAAAAATTGCATTAAGTGACGAATGAAGATAAATAATGAAATGAGTTCCAGTGCAACTTGAGAAGTTTTTAAATGATTTCTTTTGCAAATAAAAATAGTTATTTTCCTGTAAATTCTAAGTAACAAAATTTATTTTAGTTTTATATTTTTTTTTATTGAATGCAGTTGAAATTCAAATATTTTCCATGCATGAATGTATCCAAACACTTTCTTTACCTTAGCCTAAAGTAAGTTATCAGTGTTTGTCCAATGTGAGCCGTTCTGTTGTTTTCACATTCAACAAGCCCCATAGCATTCCCAAACTGAAATGCTGCGAGCAGACGAGACGCCACCCGAATTCATTTAATAAAGATGAAAATACAATCAATACAGTGAGCAGAAAATTGGAAGTCATTTTCATTAAAGCTTGGAGAGGGGCTGCAGTCATTACTGTCAGACAGTGCAGGGCTTGGCTTGCCATCCCATTTGTATTCTCCGCCTCACGCCAGGTTCTCTGCAGCCCCTCCGCTGTGTGTTTTTCCCCATGCCTTCCTCTCAATAAGGCACTTTTTCTAGGTCATTTCTCCCTTTCCATATCAGGGCCGTATGCATCTTCATGCTACGCATGTATATTTAACCTCGGATTGAGACTTTTTGGGATTCTCCTCTCGCTGCTCGCCATCAAATGTTGTTTTGCCATCCTCAGAGGCCGAGGATCAACTGTTATTGAACGCAAACCAATCCTTTGTTTCAAAGCTCTGAAGGTTTTTTGTTTTGTATTTTTCTCCCCCTCTCTCTCCGCTTTTAAACAGTATAGCAACAAGTTTAAACACTGAAACAAAACCAGAACAACAAGGGAAAGCCTCCTCAGATGCTCTTGGGAAATAACTACACTGCAGCAGTGCCACTGAAACTTGTGAGAGTTTAGAGCCTCTTTTATTTTTCCACAGTGGCTTTAGCTCATTCTGCTCATCACTGTGAAAGTAGAATAGGCTGTTGTGTGCCTGGCTCAGGTGTTTAGAGAACAAAAGGAGATAGCTCGCCGTGCCAGTTAATTGAGGCAGACAAGAGAAAATCACAGCCTTTCTCTTTTTGTTACTTTGCCAAAATGTAGTTCATTTGCCAGTGCCGTAGGCTGCGACATTGCTCCAATACCACAATCTGTGCTACTGACCACGACTGAACATTTTCTTCTGATGGTGGAGCTTCAGAAAACACGCATTCCATTGGGTTTAATGAAGCATTATTTCTATGGCACCTTTGAAAATGTAGATTAACATAAATGAAGAAAAAGCCACAGCAGTATTTCAGATAGTGAAACATTCCAGCCTAGTAGGCAGGGGTGAGAGTAGTGGTAGAATGCTGGTTCTAGTTCAATGAAAAATGATTCAGTTCAGTTTACTATAAATGTCACAGCTGAAGTTCAGTTCAGTTTACACTGCAAATATTAACATTGTAACACAAATTACACACACACACACACACACACACACACACACACAAATAATCAATAGTTGGCGCAGCACATGGCTATTTAGTATGAAAAATAAAATGATGTATATGGCCACATGCACACTGCAGCTACATTTGATTGCGAGTTCACCTTTTAGTGCTTATTCAAATTCAGCACATGCAGTTTAGTGATTTGCAGGGTTGACAGCCTCATTCAAGCAAATTAACTGCCACCTGCATTTACAAAAATTCTACACAGAATCGTGTATACAGAATCGATCCGAAGAACTCTTTAATGAATTATTATAATGTGCTTTAGAGACGTCTCTCATTTTGCATGTGGATTAAATAGGTACCACGAAGAGATGCACGAGCTTTGACTGATTTATTTTGTCAAATTCTCCTAGAAAAAGAAAGCAAACATGTGAACAAGCCCATATTAAATCCAAATCTTTTTAATTGAAAGTACCAAGATTTTTTTTCACTTGCTTTTACCTGCTTTATTAACTCCATACATGTCAAGTTTTATTGCATGAGATGTGGATTAGTCTTAATTATCATAATTTAACACGTTGCATTAGGTTCAGGGGTTACCCACAGTAGAACATTTATAGCTGTGTTACTGTGTTCAAATAGACTCAAACAGACATTGCAACAAGTAGCTTTAGAAGGAAATATGTATGCGTATTACACGATACCAAGACTACAACAGATTTAACATTTGTCAAACAGCTCAATGTTTTGGTCTTAATATAATGAAAGTCGATTGTAACCAAACATGTTAAGTATTTAATTTATGTTCCATAAAAAAGAAAAAAGTAAAAAAACATGAGGGTTTATATGTGTGAAATCTTCATTTATTTGTCTATTTTATTCAAGAAACAATACTTTTAATAAGCAACTAAAGTATATGGTAATAATATGATTAGACATGGAGTCATTCATTTATTAGACTAATCACCTTCATTCACTACTACATAGGGTATATATATAGAGTATATATCATGATATAGAATCACTGTTCATTTATGAATGAAGCAAATGCATCTTTTAATAAATGGACATGTGAATTGGTGGTTCACTGAACTTTTTCAAATCGTGGAATGTGTTGACAGTTCTGCTGTGGTCATAAATATTTTTATTGACAAAACTGTGTCTAATATATATCAGAATATTAACTGCTTTCTAATTGAACTGGTGTTATATCAGTATCACATTTGCACTAGTGCTATTTGGGACAAAAACAGCACATGTGTGATATTAAATGATTTACTTATGACAAAAACTCATACAGGGCATTACTGCCTCAAGATCTTGAATTTTAAGAGCATCTGTCTAAATTCTATAGGGTCCATTCACATAGCGAGTTATTGTCTTGCATCATATTAGTCACCAATCCACACCAATCTGTAAAGTAAGATGATTTATATAGGTCTGGGGACTGGTGTGTAAAGTGTGTGAATCATTTGAATGCTTTCTTTTTAACAATAATTAAATGAACGGTAACACCAATGTTCACTAGTGGCTTATTACCTGCTTATTATTAAGATATTGGCTGTTTATTTGTAGTTCTTAATCTTTTTCTACATTCCTAATTCTATCCAATGCCAAAACCTAACTACTACCTTAATAGCGATTAATAGCAGCAAATTAGGAATTAATTGAGGCAAAAGTCTTCTTTAAAACAGCCACGAAAATTAATTAATTTATATTTTAGAAAACAGTTTAAGATTTTTTTCATGACTTACCCAAAAATCACACAATTACAGCGTTATTTATGGAAGGATATTTAAATGTTTTTTTATTTAAATGTTTCATGCAAAAACGGCTAGTACATTTCACAAATAATTACAGAGAAGCAAACAAGATATTTAATCAAACATGAAATTAAAAAGTCTAAAAAGAGTTTTTAAAATATCAATTGACTGCTTTATAAAAAAATAAAAAAGCATACGCACCATCTTAACCTTTCCCTGGATTTTAGCACTAGATCTTTGAAATAGAGAGGAGACCTTCTGCTTGAGATGAGCTAAGCAGTGTGTAAAGAATGGTATCCATATGTCCTACTTTGCTCTCAGGTTTATATACACCTTAAGATGTACCTGCCATAAAACATCCCATAAAACTTTACATGCTGGTCAAACAAGCTCTTTACTTTACCGAGAGGCCAGAAAAGGTTTGATGGCTCATCTAAACAGCACTAAAGCAAAGCCGTTTGTCCTCTGTTTCTCCATCCAGGCCTCAGCAGGTGAACTGGGTAAGGGTGGACGATGATGTGCCATCTCACGCTGTTATCACTGGTTCAGATCTCTTCATCGAGAATCTCAACAAGTCCTACAATGGCACTTACCGATGCGTGGCGTCCAACCCTTTGGGTGAAGCGTATGATGACTACATCCTCTTTGTACGCGGTAAGTTCAAAGCGAGCGAGTAGTTCAGTGCATTCGACCTCTTCTTCTTCTTTCACCCACTTCACCGCTCCATCTGAGTCATGGGTCAATAACATTGATCTCGATGACATTTCCTTTCCTTCAGGACATGTTCTAATCTGACCATTTTCCTCTTGGAATTTACTTCTGATATCTTTTGCTGCACTAAGCCTGTGGTGAAATTGCTGTCCGAGTGCAACAATGGGACTCAGAGCTATTTTAAAAAGGATTTGTGCTACAACGAGGATCTTAAGTGAACAGATATACAGTTTATCAGCAGCAAGGGAGGCAAACCTCGACTAATTCACATTCACTCTGAGTCATTTTACCAAACGATACTGTGAAAGAGATTTATAGTAGCCAAACTTCTCCGTTTTTTCCTTTTCTTTTCTTTTTTTTTTTGGTTTCTGCGTGTGGGAACATTGCATGTTGTCGGTGGGTCGCCACAGAAACTTGGCTTCACCCGGGTTGTGCGTGTTCCAAAAACTTGCCCCAGCACGAAGTGCAAATGCGCCAGTAATTGCGACAGGCTTTTCACACGTTTCTCCCATGAGCAGCTTGGCAGTCGTTCCACTAGAAATTCATGACAGTTGAACCAACAGAATAGAAGAGAGAGTGACACAGCCACGTATGGCGCAGCGAGAGCTCAAATCCCTCCCCTATTAAAAACAGTGTTGAATATAACACACTCCATCATGACTCTGTCTGAGGCTGCTTTTAAGGCAAGACACTGCAGGCAAAATCACTGTTTTTTTTTCATGCCCATGATTTTGGGCTTTATGGCTTTTTTATAATGGAAAGCTTATAGAAAATATCCATAATACTATTTTACAGTAAGTGTTTTTTTTTCACACTGTAGCATTTTGTGTCTGTATTACATCACATATCTAAAAGCATTTTTATTTTGAAAATAGAACCATAAGTCTCCACTTCTACAGAACACACTTACAGATCTTTTTCCAAAGGATTTCACAAATAATTTACCTGAAATTTACAACATGTGTTCAACACAAAATTGTATTAAAATTAATAATAATAAAGAAAACATTATTTTCTGGCTGTTCACAGTATTTTTTTGAATTATGGAGTGATAGGAATATTTACACAAAAACATCTCTGTAAAATCCTTTGACTCTAAAATATATTTAGAATAAATAAATTAATTAAATAAATAGAATTGAGAGTTTGAACCTGACTTCATTCAGTGTTCAGATTTTTGTGCTTAAATGATCAGTTATTTGCTTAAATAATGACTCATTTGGATATTTCTGTCATGGACACTCTCTGGATTTAGTATGATTATGAATATGTATAAGGCAGTGTTGATGTATTTGATCTTGTCGGTATAGATCTGCTGCGCTGCTGCTTTGATTATTATGGCAGAGCAAGTATCGAGACCTGCTACTGCCAGTATATACACAGACATGCAGTCTGAGAATTTAACACGCTGCTGTTGCAAATGTAATACATATGTAACCCTCGCAGCAGATCTAAGCACAGGTGGAGCTGGGGTGGAGGAGGGTCTCAGAAAACACACCTCAGCTTAAGAGCGTGAAATGACACGGAGCATTTAAACTGATGTGGAGCAAGTTTATATGCTGCCCAGGTGACAGCAACCAATCTCCTATGCCATGTAGTTAATGACGCAGGAGCATTTTTGGTGAATCTATCAGCCTGCGCTCACATAGAGTTTTATGGCAGAAATTTCACTTAAGCATGACATTTTAGAAAATAATAGCTATAATAGTTACTAATGGCTATAATAGTTCAACTGCATAACTGACATTAAAATTGCTAATTCAGAAACAGTGCTGTCAGACAGTCTGTCTCTTTTAAATTTTATAGTATTTTATGTTATTAACATCCACCACAGCTATTGAGTACACCCCATTTTGAAAATAAAAATTTGTATCCATTTTTCAGTGAATATAGGCAATGTACTTTGGTGCATTTAAACAAAACAGGTTTATTAAACAGATATATTTATTAAAATCATATTTTAGAACCCAAACATATTCAGAAATTGAAAGATAATACAGTTAAATTCAAGAAAAATATTGCTAAAAACCTACAAAATTTCAACTAAATTTTTCAATTTTTTTTATTTAACTTTTCTTGATTTTTTAATTTGTATTTAATATTTTTCTATAACATATAAAATTGGGTGTACTAGTTTTTGGACCATTATGGTAAGTTATTTTGTTAGATAAACTCCAGATTTGGCTTTAGTACTGACTAATCTAATGTATATGCACAAATATAATATTGTATAGCTTCCTATTAAAAATATGAATTCAAAAGATAGATTTGTGAAGGGTGTACTAATATATGCCGAGCACTGTATGTCACTTTATATCTAAACAGTTTGACTATATCCATCTGACATAACGGGACAAGGCTGACACAGTTTAAGCATGCATATTTTTATTTTATTTTATTTTATTTTATTTTATTTTATTTTATTTTATTTTATTTTATTTTATTTTATTTTATCTGCTGCTTTATACTGTATATACAATACCGGTCAAATGTTTGGCTTCTGATTTTTTATTTTTTTTTCCTTTTTAAGAAAATAATTATGTTCATCAAGACATACAGTAAATGAATTAAGGCATTTATTAAATGTAAAAAATAAATAAATTGGTAAATACTTATTTTTTATTTATTACTTATTGTATGTAGTTTCAAATGAAATGATTACTCTCATCATTATTTCTTTTATTAACATTACTATTTATAATAATAATAATAACAATAATAATAAAAATAATTAACATTAGAGTGATTTCTGAAGCATCATGTGACTGAAGACTGGAGTAATGAAGCTGAAAAATGCACCATTAAAATCACTGGAATAAATTGTTAAAGTAAAGTATATAAACTACGTTTAAACAGTAATTTTATAGTGCAATATCCTTTCACAATTTTACAATTTGTACTGTATTTTTGATGAAATAAATGCAGCCTTGTTGAGCAGGAGATGCTTAATTTAAAACATTTAAACATCCTACTAACTCCAAACTTTTGACCAGTAGTGTATCTGCACAATTCAGCCTCATATCTAACATTTGAATTGCTAATGCGGAAATGGCACGAGCCCATCACCATTTAATCTTACTTAGAGTGACAATCAAATAGATTCAACAAACAC
Organism: Danio albolineatus; assembly: GCA_903798035.1. NCBI lineage: Eukaryota > Metazoa > Chordata > Actinopteri > Cypriniformes > Danionidae > Danio > Danio albolineatus. The sequence goes on from CAIGQQ010008883.1 coordinate 1,341,273, forward strand.
ATACATGTGCACTCATAAAGACAGCCGCTGGTGACATCTGGATGCTCTTTAGTCTCATAATTATTCTTCCTCAAATTAATAGGATGACATCTGTGTATTACAAACACAGTGGCCCTGACACATTCAGCAAGGCCCACAGCGCCTCACGCGTGCTTCATTCTTCAATTAAACGCTCTGCTTTTCAGAGATGTTAAAGGGAGGGCAAAATGAGCGTTTAGCAAGCTGTCTCAATAAGGACATGTTTTCATACTGCCGGCATATGTAATGTATGGCATGTTGGAAGGTTAATTGTGAAGCTATTCATGCGTGGCCTTGTGCAAGCACTTTAAAGGGTTGTTAACACTTTCAGGACTATATAATAATAATAAATTTGAAGATTTACAGTTAGCAATTTGTCAAGTGGTGAAAAGCCGTCACACAGCAACATCACACTGACATGTTTCTCTCATACTTATGCATGAAAGATTGTGATTGGCAGCCAGTGATCACCATGAGTGTTTGTTTAAGAGAAGCACTGATGCGAAAAGCATCATGGGATTAGGTAAATATTGACTTAGACAGGGCTTGTGCATGATTGATTGATGCATTCATTCATTCATTAGCATATCCCTTATTTATTTTTTTTAGGACTTAATTATTCGGTTATCAAAGTCATGTGAATTTTGTTTTAATTGTATTAATCAAAGCTGACCATTTTAATTAAAAATGTAAAAACATTTTACATTTACCAAACTAAAGTTAACAGTACATTATCATGTGTCTTTAGTTTTGCTTAAAAGTGCTGTATTTAAGTTTTTGACTCTTCTAAAGCATAAAAATACCATAATATGTTGGCAGATATTAAGAAACATGCTTAGTGAACATACTTGCTCTTCTGAAAAACAATGCTAGTTAGTTATTCTGCTCTAAACAATGTCTGTTCTGTGCCGGAACGTTTGTCTCTGTTTTGGTCCCTTTAACCCGCCCAATGCCAGTTTAGCCTATTATATTTCAGCACCACAGGCTGCCTTGTTGGAAATCCATGTATTTCATTCATTCATTCATTCAGAAAGGCTCTCAGAGCATGTGTTTGTGACTGAAATGCAACCTCTAGTGGACAGTAGCAGACTCAGAAATGAGACACACATTCAGAGTTCCACATGAGCTTATCAATTAGCAAATAATATAAATAATACGAACGTAAACATTAGGTCAGCAGGTTACATTGTAACCCCATGTCCTAACATCACACCATTTCTAATATATCAATTCAAGGTGTTGGTTAGGACAAAAACTCTTTTAATATGAAAATAAGTGTAAAATTCTACTTTGTTAAAATATTTATATTCTGTATTTTTTGAAAAGCACTAGACTAAAATGACGAGAGCCACACAGAATCTTCTGAATAGACAGAATGAGGGTCCAGAAAGAATGATTTTGAGAGTGTATTGTAGGAGCTGAAAATAAAACATTCATTCATTAATTTTCTTTTCGGCTTAGTCCCTTTATTAATCCAGGGTCGCCACGGCGGAATGAACTGCCAACTTATCCAGCATTTGTTTCACGCAGCGGATGCCCTTCCAGCTGCAACCCATCTATGGGAAACATCCATTTACACTCATACACTACGGACAATTTAGCTCACCCAATTCACCTATACCACATGTCTTTAGACTTGTGGGGGAAACCGGAGCACCCGGAGGAAACCCACACAACCACGGGGAGAACATGCAAACTCTACACAGAAATGCCAACTGACCCAGCCGAGGCTCGAACCAGCGACCTTCTTGCTGTGAGACGAATAAATAAATTGAAAAGAAATAAACTTCTTAACTATGTTTACAATGCAAATGCAATTAGATCCTTGTTTGACAAACAAAGCTACAATAGCTCTCTCATATAATACATCCACTAAACAGAAACTATTACTTGTACAAATTGCATTGTACAAGGAAATAAATAGACTGAATGATGGGCTCAAAAACCTACAGAAATCAGTGTATTTCTGTGGGCGCAGATTCCGTGTGGTCCTGACCATGACTCTTGCGTTCCACATTGTCTGCCTTATGAATGGAGTAAAAGCATTGAGCACATTAGGAGTCGAGATCAGCTTCTTCGTTTCTGGTAGCAGAGAATCCTGGCCCCTCGATAGACAGCCAGAACAGATGTACTGCAGAGGCAATTTTTCTCTAATGCGTTTGTTCCCCAACAGTTGTGAAGCTAAGTGATGGAGAACACTTGGAGGGTGGCTGGCACTAAACTGTTTATGGGGAAAAAATACATTCCCGGAGACACTTTTCCAGGGCCCCCATCCCAGCATGGCCCTGCGGGGGAATGAGATCTAACACACCGGCCTGTAACAAGTTTACAGAGCGCCTCTAACCTAATAAAGACTACCTTTGCCTTCGCAGCCCTGGCCTTTAATATTGCGCAGTCCTCCTCTGGCTGTCAGCCTCGCTCACGTTTCCTCTCCGTAACAATTCCTCCATGTTTAGAGGGCTTTCCTTTGGTATCTCACAGCCGGCCCGTAGAAATCGATCACGGCAATACACTTCCTTAACTGCGATGAGAGTGCCGGACTGAACCCAAAGGCAAACACCATTTTCTTCAATACGGGGGTCAACAGTCAGTATGTCGAATTCAAATATTTATCAGGTCTGAAAAATACTTTTTTTTATTAATTATGCTCTGAGCTGAAATATGTTGGACAAGATTTACTAAATGGGGCAATAGAGAGTAGAAAAAAACACCTATAGGAGTGGACCTTTCTGCTGACATGTCCAAAAATGAAAACAGAAAAAAATGAAAAACCACATTCAAAGTGACCAATGCAATCTCTCAAGTGTAGCACAAAGTGGAATAGGGTCACAAGCTGAGCAGATCATATTATTTGATTTGAGAAAATGTGACAATTTGAAACAAATTGTGCATTCTTCGTCCTGGCAAAGAAAATACCAGTAAATTTGCTATCACAAAAGTTAGCATCTGAAAGGAAAATTCCTACAAATGCATTTGCAATAAGGTCAGCTGAAAAAAAAATAACTGTTGTATATATCATCAATACTGTTGAACAACATGTGAGCTGACATTCTTAATCAATCAATCAATCAATGGACGCTTTTCTTAAGCCTGTTATGATGCTTTTAACAGTCATCAGCCTCTTAAATCCTTATAAGTATGTAATATTTAGCTTTGCTTCAAATAACAAAAAACGAATTACCGCTTGTGCAAGCTGCAGCGTCTATGAGACAGGACAGTAAATTTGACGATAATCTCTCCTCTGGCTACCGTCATCATTCTCACACATTTTTTTTTTCCTTTTTTGGAAGTGTTCGTAACATCATCATGGAGTTTTTCTTTTAGTATTTGAGCAATAAGACTAAAAAAATGTTTTTTTTGTTGTATTCTCCTATTCACTGTGCTCTAAGTTTTCCCTACTATGACGACTTCCGCTACTAAAAAACCCGGAAATGTGAAAAGGGTCTATCAATTAAACATGTCAGGACAGACATGTGACAAAAACAGTAGGCAGCAATTTTTTTTTTTTTTTTTGAGCTGTAGCCAGTCAGATTTGTGAAATTATTACAAAAATGGGTTTACTTAATGCAATCTCACAGCAATTCATAACTATTTGATATAGTGGCTAATTCATATCAATTTGTATGATCTCATTTGTACATTTTAGTACAATTTGCTCATCCCTCCAATAAGAGTTGGTTTGGGGTGGGGAACACCTGCTTATTAAAATTGTTTCATATATTTGAAATTGTGTGGGTTTGTTTGAATTTCTGCAAATACAAATTTTTATTTTCTACAAATAAAAGCAGCAAATATACACCACCTGACAAAAGTATGGTTGCCTATGCAAGTTTTAGGAACAACAAATAATAACTTGACTTGTAGTTGATCATTTGGCATCAGAAGTGGCTTATATGAAAGGCAAAGGGCTCTAGATTATGGTTATTTTACCAAAATAAAAGATGATCATGCCTTGATTTTAATTATTTAATTTGGACAGTGAGGTCTGACTTTGTTTAGACCAGTGGTTCTCAAACTGTGGTCGTACCACTAGTGGCACGCAGGCTTCCTTCTAGTGGTATGCGGAGGAATCGGTGAATAATTAAAGTAAAAAAAAATTAACACACTTTTAACCTTTTGATGAATATGATAACACTAATGTGATCAGTAAATTGATTTTAATAGGCTAAACCTTTTGTTTAAGTGGCTGACAATAATAAATATTGTTAATTAGAAGAATTAATCTGGCTCATTTTTGAAATGTGCAGTGCTGTAGCTACTTAATTAGGCCTACTATGATACTATACTTCAATACCGGTTATTATGGTGGTACTTGGAGAGACAATTTTTTTCTGAGGTGGTACTTGGAGAAAAAAGCTTGAGAACCACTGGTTTAGACAAAAGAAAAGCATTCTTGCAGGACTCCCAGAGTTCATTAAGACTCTTTGAATTCATCTTTAATGCCTCCTTCCCCTTACCCCAGACATGCTCTATAATGTTTGTGTCTGGTGACTGGGCTGGCCAATCCTGGAGCACTTTGACCTTCTTTGCTTTCAGGAACTTTTATGTGGAGGCTGAAGTATAAGAAGGAGCGCTATCCAGCTGACGAATTTTCCCTGAATGGGCAGTACAAATGTCTTCAGGCTGTTGATTTTGCCATCCACTCTGCAGATCTCTTGCACACCCCCATACTCAAAGTAACCCCAAACCATGATTTTTTCCTTCACCAAACTTGACTGATTTCTGTAAGAATCTTGGGTCCATGCAGGTTCCAACAGGACTTCTGTAGTATTTGTGATTACTGGGGTGCATTTAAACAGATGATTCATTGGAGAAGTCTACCTTCTGTTACTTTTCCAAATGATCAGCTACAAGTCAAGGAACTATTTGTTGCACTTACAACTGAGATCACGTAGTGTATATAAAGAACCGGCAACATCAATAGCTCGAAAAGTTTCAAATGTATTTACTTAAAAAAAATACAATAAATTAATGACAAACATAATACAAAGCAAGCAACCATCGTACAAATAAAAGCATAAACCATAATAATCATGCATGGTTTGGCTTCACTAACTAAAGAGTTAAAACATGGTATATGTTGTAAACTGTTATTATGACAAATTGTATTCAGTACACCAGAAACCCTTGGTTAATACACAATAATACTACTAATATTATAATAAAATCATGATTTTATAATGGAGTCACCTTAATATCAATATGGTGCATTATGGTTTAAGGTGTTACCCTAAAACCAAAACCCTAACCTTAAAACAATACAAATGAAGAGTTGCTGGCACAATCTTATGGGTTTAATTTTATTTTATTTTTTTCAACAGAGCACCGGCCCTCAACTTAAAATGAGTCTGACACCCCTGGAGTAAAGTAAAACCAAAATGAAAAAGCCAATGAATCTGTCAAACTGACTGTCAAGCATTCATCACTGAATCTCTCAAAAACCTTTTCAACATTATTAACTGCAAATGGGCTGGAAAAAAGTCTTTAAAATTGGCAAATTGCAGGGCCACCTGAATAATGTGTTGTGAGTGCTTGTGCTTATGAAAATAGGAAATCCGATTGCACTTCCTCCAAGGGGATCTTCTGTGTGGTTGTGTAAATGGCAAGCATAAACAGATATTTGTTTTAGCGTAAACCTAAATCCTCATCCCTCGCACATGATGTGTATTCAACACAGCTTGCGGAAAACGCACTGCACAGAGATTGATAAACAGCCGGATTTTGTGACAAGCCTCAGACTTGTTTGAGGGACCTAATTGTCCCTTATATCCAACAACATGTTTAGCTCTAGAAAAATACTGGGAGCGAACAGCTGGAGGAACAGCAGTCTTTCTAGCAGTGCATGTAACTCGAGAAGATCCAGCTTCGGTCCAGCGAGCTCAACATATGTAGAGAAAGAGGGGGGGGAAGCAAAAACAAAAAAACAATCTATGCTGCTGTCGCGGTGGCTCCAAAACCGTGTCTATGCTGTAATAATAAAGCCGTAAATCACTTTCCCTCCATTTTTTAAGCTTGCTCACTTTGATTCAATTTGCCCCATCAGTGTTTCCCTCTCTATTCATCGTATTGGTGACGCACACATTTAAAAGTCAGATTCCGCTGAAAAATTTGGCTGCTGTCAAACACGGCCGTTCAGAAATCTAGTCATCTGTGAATTCAGACATGCAAATGCGACGTATTAGAGTTGGCAATGTAAAACCGTCCTACTGGGTGTCTGAAGATGAAAGAATGCATTGCAAATGACGTGCAGGCGCTCGTGTCTAAGCTAAAACTAGAGCATCTGAACCGCTGTGCACATTCACATTCACTGTGAACCTTTTCTTTTTTTTAATTCTAAATGACAGATTGTTGATGTAAAAATGTACGGTTTCATAACCACGTATAATCTGTCTGAACTTCAGGAGATTAAATCACTTTTTAATCAAACGGCAGGATCTTTGCTATGTATTATATTATATTATATTATATTATATTATATTATATTATATTATATTATATTATGTTATATTATATTATATTATATTATATTATATTATATTATATTATTCATTCATTCATTCATTTTCTTTTCGGCTTAGTCCCTTTATTAATCCGGGGTCGCCACAGCGGAACGAACCGCCAACTTATCCAGCATTTGTTTTACGCAGCGGATGCCCTTCCAGCCACAACCCATCTCTGGGAAATATATTATATTATATTATATTATATTATATTATATTATATTTATT
>CAIGQQ010008883.1:1353018-1375518 GCA_903798035.1 Danio albolineatus
CTATTTCATAACTGTAACAAGAGCCAATTCAATCATAACTTAATGTTAAACAGCTATAATAACATTATTTATTGATGTGTAACATTTTTGGGATATACACATTATACATTTTTTGGATTTTATTTCAATTATTATTTTTTAATATATTTTTAATTTCATTTTGCTTTTTCAGGCATTTTTGTTTTTCATATCACCTAGAAAAATTCTTCTAGTACACACACACACACAATTTAAGAACCACAGTCCACAGTGTGTGTGTGTGTGTGTGTGTGTGTGCATGAATGTGTGTGCGTGTTTCTCATTGCATCCCAAAGGAAGCAAAACCTTAAAACTGCTGCGTATAGCCCCAAAATATCATACGCATTACAATATTTGGGTTAAGCTTCCCTCCCCTTCCTCCTGCCAGTTTTGCTACAGCAAGCGAAAATCTCCTTGAACAAACACGCAAAGCTGCCTGATGACAGAAGGAAGGTTTGCTGCTGCTGGGCAAATCAACAGCCCTGAGCACCCATTGCTAATCACACTATTACTCACGTGTGTTTTTCCCCTTTTCCTGAATGCCTGTTATCCGTTAGGAGTCCCAGGACATGGCAGAAAAATGCCATGCCGATTAAAGTGCTCATCTTGTCTCTCCTGATACCCTTCCATGCCTCCGCAAGCCACTCATGCGTTGGTCCGCGTCTCATTTGGGAGATGCAACGTTTTAGGAAGTGGCTCAGCGAAGGGAGAGAGTAAAATATGAGTTCTCATCTTAGCGTTAGCTTTAGCGCGTCTGGGGAATAGGCAGTATTTTGCAGTGGCTCGGTTTTAATGAGGCTTCTACACACACACACACATGCTATGCTTCATAATGCGCCATGATAAACACACGCTGGGTTGACATGGCAGGTATACGCTGTGAAAGTCAATAAGTTCTGATACGGCTTTGCCTTTTTAAAAAGACACTCGGAAAAGATGTACAAAAACGGGCTGTTTCTAAACACAGCGAGTTATAGATCCGATCGGCCTGCCAAGTTTTTAATGAGCTATTGACACCGGTGATCTCAAACATCTGTTGGGCATTCACAGTTCACAACGGAGCTCCGCCAATAAAGTTGACACTCCGCTGAGTTGGAGATTTAACTCAACTAAAGGGATAGTTTGGACTGAATTGAATGTTTGTTGTTCATTTACTCATCCTCAGGTCACTTGAAGATGAAGATTGAAGATGTTTGTTTCTGAAGACATTAACTTGTATTACTTCCTCCTTGTTTTCTTTAAAAAGTGTCCCTTGTGAGTAGGCATGGGCCGGTATAAAATTTTGACAGTATGATAACCTTGGATAAAAATATCACGGTTTCACGGTATGACGGTATTGTGATTACTGCTCTAAAATATATTCTTTTTAAATGTCTGGCTGAAAAACTAAACTTTTTTCCCCTTTGAACATAGTAAAGTTTCATAAACAAATTTCGAGAGGAGCACGTGATATGATTAAGCACGCCTGGCTGATCATCTGTAATCAGTAATAATCCAATCAGAGCGATCCAAGCTAACTATAAACAGACCATTTTTTCCCTACTGCTCTATCTTCATTTTGGAAGAATCCCCCCTTCCACCCCATCTCCACATTTTTTCCTCCCTTTTTTAAGGGGAGCTTTCGAGACCTATCTGATCTCGGATCCCCTTATATGCTTATTGACTGGGCGGGAGCCTTGGGCTGTAATATCTCCGAGCTCAGTGTTCTCTCCCGGGACAGCATGCCAAACCTGCTATAAACGCTAAGCATATCTAAGGGCGAACTCTTGAAATATAATTTATTTTGAGAAACATTTAAATTTTTTGTGGCAGTAAACATGTCAGGCTAAATAATTCAAGTGAATCATTGACTTCTGCTGTCTTCATTTGTTTCAAAAAACAGATGTCTTTACAATTAACACCTAAAAAAGTAAAACAAAAATTTAAATAAAAAATCTTACACATACCATAGGAACGGTATAGCAGAAAATTTTGTCGGCATGAAAACCTTGACTTTTACATACCACGGTATACCTTGAAAACGGTTATCGTCCCATGCCTACTTGTGAGTCAAGATTACACAAATTACATTGTGTTGTTTTGGGTCATACTTTGGGAAATGCTTATATCAGTGCATTTTGAACATTTCTAATATGTGAACCTGGGCAGCAAAACTCTTATGTTACATGGGCATATTTTGGCAATAACAAAAAATGCATTGTATAGGTCAATATGACATTAAGAACATTAAGTATATTTTTATATAGAACATTAAGTATATTTTTAAGCTCAGGGTCCCATATTACAAACAAAGTAAGTACTTTCATTTTGGGGTGAACTATCCCTTTAAACATTTTCTTCCAAAATCCAATTTAGAAATATCTAGTAAAGCAAGTAAAACATATCTTGTATATCATGAGTAAGTAAGTCATCATGTAATTTGAACATTTTTTCAGTCATCTTGAAATACTACAAACGTCTGTAAATACAGTACAATACATACTTTTTTTGTTAGGCTGCAGCATCTACGATAAGCACAACTACTATTTTTTATTCTTTTTTAATTGTATTTTTAAAATTGTATTATTATTTTTATTATATTTTATTTATTTATTTCTGTATTATTTATGCATTCATTCTCTTGTCGGCTTAGTCCCTTTATTAATCCAGGGTCAACCGCCAACTTATCCAGCATATTTTTTAAGCAGCAGATGCCCTTCCAGCCGCAACCCATCTCTAGGAAACATCCATACACACACATTCACACTCATACACTACGGACAATTAAGCCTACCCAATTCACCTATACCACATGTCTTTGGACTTGTGGGGGAAACCGGAGCACCCGGAGGAAATCCACGCAACCACAGGAAGAACATGCAAACTCCACACAGAAATGCCAACTGACCCAGCCGGGGCTTGAATCAGCAACCTTCTTGCTGTGAGGCGAACGTGCTACTCACTACGCCACCATGGCGCCATTTCTGTATTATATTTTATTTTATTTTATTTCTCCATGTACAAGTGATCATTTACCTATTTGCATTCTATGAATCACCAAAAACCACTGCTTCAGCTGAAAATCTTCTTTAATGTTCTTCCAAAAGAAAAAAGTAATCTGCATCTTAGATGTATATACTATGTAGGGAATATAAATTCACAGCACATTTTCCTTCTTTTTATGAACGATCCCTTTAAGAATAGTTTTGGTATCTTCCCATCTTTCTTTATTAAAACATTTATGTATTTGCTAGTTCATACAGCATTAAGCTTCTCAGGCTCAGCACACATTATTTAATGCAAATGCAGTCTATAGTGGATATTGATCAAATGTGCTGCTGCTGCTTGTAAAGTGAGCTCTATAGCTCTTCGTTAGCCTCTATTTTCCATGCTTGACTGAGTTTCCTTGCTCAGCTGTTTCCTGTTCCCTTTTTTGCCACAGCAGATTAAGGATGACCAAGCGTGTCAACATTTTCGCCCCTGTACTTTCAGACACATGCATGATTGTGTTTAAATCCTGCACAGTTTAGCGGGTTCTCTCTGCTTTTTTTTTACTCGTATATTATACAGATGCAAATGTTTCGTTTCATGCTGGCAAACAAAAACACGGTTTTGCATTTCTGGAACATTTCTAGGAGAGAATTTGTTACCTATAGCTGTGAGTGCCGTGTGAATCAGTGTAGTTCAAGACAGGTAACAACTAACCACTGACAACCTGTGATCCATTAGGCTTTTTTATTGGCATGCCAAACATACAAATCTCTGAAAGTGCCTTTTCTGTCAGAAAGTGCAGTAAAGCAGTCACATCCGCTCTTGTCTCTTTAAGAGGTGGACAGAGTGCAGAAAGCTGTACTGCTGGAGTTCTTGATCATCGTAAACAATAAATGTCTATTTTTTTTGCAAAGATTCGTTCAATCAGAGGTAGAGTTAGAATTGTTGAAGGGGTGGAGATAATAGCCTGCGTTTGTTTCACCATGCTCATTTTTGGATACGATTATGTTTGTGGAATTTTATAGATATTGATTTGATTTTTTTTTTTTTACGTTTGTTACGTGCTGCACTTCTATTGTGTATTGTATTTGTTTTGTTTTTTTCTCAATCAAGAAAGAAAAGAAATGATCACAACAGTACAGGTGATATGTTTAAATGTGTGTAAAATGTGTAATTGTTTTCACACACAAAAATACATAAAACAATTGTTTTCATCAATAATATGTATTTTGTTTGTCTTTTGTCCGATCAATCATTTTTGGCTAGAGATTTGGGTAATGGCTTGTGCATTTCTGTTAATTGAAGGAATGAATAGCATAGTAAAATATATTAAAATACAAAATATAATTTTTACATGACTTGTTTTAATGTTTTTACTTAATTTTAATTTAATAAATGGAGCTTTTGTGTGCATGGAATTAACGCAAGCTGTTGAACATAAGTGCATGCCCCTATTCAAATATTTATATTTGTGAAATACCTGATATTATCATTGAATTTTATTCAAAAATTCACAGTGTTATGGTGGTAGGGGTACAAAATGAATAGCATAATCAAATGAATCATTTTCTTTCTGTGTCATTCATTCTTTCAGCTGTCATGAATAATGTGTTTAAAGTCTGAATGAGACCTGCACTATAATTATTTCAAATGGATTAAATTCCTTTAACAAAAATATATTGATCAGTGCATTAGTGAAGAACAGCCTGAGACAGTTTAATTAAATATCAAGTCACCCTGTGATACAGTGAATGCTTACAAAACAAACTGTATTTCTAAATCTCAGAAAATCCCAGACTAAAGTAATCCTGTGTTATATTACTGCATGTTATACACTGAATAAGTTTCAATGCGCTTCACTTAGAAATTTCATTGTATGAAAAATATGTTTGTTTTTTTAATGTCATGTGAACATAATCAGATCCGCAAACTGCTTGCAAACCTTAAAATATACAAACAATGTGTTGTGTGTTTAGACTGTATGTTTATATATTATACTGTCAATTTGCATTGGCCAGGTCTAAGAGTGTCCTTAGCACATATTTAGCATGATCTTAAAGCCCTGTAGAGTCAAAGCATGGCATGCCACACAATACACAGCTGCCATTTTCTGAGTGATCCTGTATATCGGTAAAGGAGATGGAGGCAGAGTTCCCGTCTGCCTGCGCTTCATCCCGCTTGGATGTTTATCATTAGAGAGTGCAAGCGTTTCTGGGCTCCCACCGAGCTCTTTTGATGGAGCGCAGACAACAAAGTGGGGAGGGGAGACAGCCGACCAATTTCCCCCACCACAGATGTTAACACAGTGGTATCTGTCTGGACGCGCTGGGCAAACAGTGGCGCAGGCCGCGTCACTTTTCACGCCTGTTATCTCGCCCCCCGCCTTCCTCCGCTGCCATGCCTGCACACCCCCCTTTCCCATTCCTCATTTCATTAATGTTTGCCTGTTTGTCTCTCCGTGAAAAATCCTGATCACCCCACGCGCTGGACTGGCTAACGCTCCCGCTGGGTTAACTCGCCGACATCAAACACGCTAAGCCCGTCACAGCCGCCGCCGCTGTCTCTGGCTTCTATCAATATTACGGCCAGCACTCCACACTACAAATTGCTAAATCAGAAGCAACATTACTAGATAGTAGGGAGGGAAAACGGCTAATGAAGTGTGAAAGTGCAAAAAAACAAACAAGAGAACGTATGCCAGGACCCCTTCTGTGTGTCATCGCTATGGTCATTTGTTAGCGCGGACTGTTTTAAACGCATAACCATCTGCATTTGATGTTTTCCTTCATTTCCAATCACTCCCTCATGTCATCATTTCATTTTGGTTGGCTTTCTTTTGATTGTTGTTAAATGCTGTTTTGTTCACTAAATTAGCTTTAAATGCTCTCTCACACACACACACAAACAGAGGATATGTCATCACAGAAATCCCCACAGTTACCTTGTATAATGACGCTTTCACCAGAGAGTGATATTTCATTTTGTACAATAGTTACGCTTGATAATTCGCAATAGTTTGTAGACTAATTTGCCATCTGTGGGGGTAAAGCGACACATATTACACAACACAAATCTGTCTCTCATTGTTGTTGATTTGCTCACGTTTGGTTTCGTTTTTCCTGATTTTTTTCCCCGTATGTCATGTTTTTTTTGTTGTGTTTTTCCATCTAGATGCCCTTACCACAACCCCTAAACCCACAACCACCACCACCACCACCATCTCTGCCACAACCTCCCCTCCAGACGTCATACAAGGTATGGTATGACCTCCATCCACCTGCTCAGCCTGAGCATGTTTGTGTGTGCGTGGATGAGAGAGAGAGAGAGAGAAAGAGAGAGACGGATAGACCGCCAGCAGCTAGCCAGGCTTGATAAGATTCTCTCGCTGATTATGAGAGTACCGTGTCCCACATGAGACCAGGCCAGGGCTGGGCCGAGCTCGCAGCGCTGTCGGTGCCACATGTCAGAGCTGGCTCCCTTCACCATTCTCTCAAATTTTAGCCCGGTTCGCTCCTTTAGCGGCCTAATCTTATCAGGATCTGGCGCTGTATCCAGGCCTGTCTGGTGCAGGGATTACAGAACCCCCTTTATGTTTCCTGTGGGCTGACAATGACGGCAGAGTCTTTGTGGCCAAGAGGAACCAGGATCTAGCGTGTACATGTTTGGATTTCTAATTTACCGAGCCAAGCACATTCGACTGCACAGGTATAATGATACAAAAATCAGGTTTGGACTGTATCATTACATCAAATCCCTGCTCGTGCTATTTGTAATTCAGTCTGGTATCCACTTGTGGATTATCACTATTATTGTTTACCCAAAGAGACTTTCAAGGTGTCTTTTGTCAGGGTCGTAAACACGAGGTCATTGAGATAGTATTGCACAGATTTTGTGCTCTATTGCACAGTGTTTTGTTTGTTGTTAGGTTGACAAAAAAATGTAATCAATGTCAAAAACACTGAATTGGCCAATCAAATCAAAGCATCGCTAAAGCAGTGCTTCAGTTTTAAAAGTTGATAGAGTGAGGTAGAATGTGCAGAGCCCTGGATCTTTAATGCAAAGGGAAATATGTATATTTAGAATTATGTTGCCACATCTTACTAATACATTTTGTTATAATAAATCAATTTATTTATACTAATACTAATAAATTAACATTATAGCAAACAGAGTAAATATGTTTTTAAGTATTATTTGCACATTTTTTATTAATTTGTAATCAACGTTACTTGCTGTAGATCGTTACATATAGTCTCGTATTCTGAAATCATCACTAATATAATGTAGGTTTGGCTAATCAGATGGAAAAATGTAAAATGCTAGGCTTATATGCTTAGTTTGAAACATGAAACAAAAATCTGTGTGCATTTTGTCAATTACAAAGTGCATAGTGGAAAAAGCCAGAAAAAAAGGTGTTTTGAAACAATCTTCCCGAGGATATTCAATCACAAATTGCTATATGAATTGACTTTGTGAAAAGAGTTGCAACAAGCTATTTTTTTTGTGAAAAAATATTAATATGTGCATTGTGCTCTTTTAAGATGTTAATATTAATCTTGAAGCATTACACTATTAGTTCTTTAATGTTTGAATTACTTGTAATGTAAAGGGCACATTGTAAGCCCGTACAGGTTGACTGAACTTAAAAAATTTATGAAAACTCGTTGCCCTAAAAATGTACTTAATGCATTAAATTAATTTTAAATGCATTAAATTAAATCTTTAGTTGACTCAAATAAAGGTTTTTAGTACAGCACTTTTGAAATCCACTTAGAAATATCACTTTTCGAAACAAGAAAATGCCTTGTATAACAATTACTCATTATTTATTGTTATAAATTGTATTAAAACAATTATTTCAAATCTTTTAAACGGTTTTTACAAACATATCCAAATATTAAACAACCACATTATGTTATTACACTGTATCATTACCCCCTTTTCAAGATTTAAGATAAGTCTTTTGTGTCTCAAAAATGTGTCTGTAAAATTTCAGCTCAAAACAACTATCAGATGATTTTTCATACCTTTCAGAACATTAGAATGTTCTGCTCTGAACACAATGTAGCTGTTTTTGTTTGCTGTGCCTTTAATGCTTGTTCTCTCCGCCCACCGTTCCCACGTGCCTGTAAGAGTGTGCCTTAATCTCCGCCTCGGCTGCGTCAGAAAAACAGCACAGTAATAGACACGAAGGAAGCAGATCTCATGTAATGTTGATCCCAATGATTATTTGATGTATTTGTTGTAGAGTTGATTCAAGCCTTTCTGAAACAATGAGTCACATGTTATGTCCTTACAAAGTTCACTCACACGCACACACACAGCGTACGCATTTAATTTTGCACTGTATATGCACAGCAAATATGACAGGATCAACAGTGTAGAATATGCACTGCTATATGGATATCCATTATGTTTATGTACAAAATAAGCCTGATTTAGCGTCCACAAACAGAGAATGAAGCGTCTTCTTTTATAATTGCACTGACATGCTGTGGTGATAAAGACGGTGAAATCGCTGTACTTTATTACAAACATGCACTGATTTAAAAAATGTTTTAAACTTGTAAAACTCACTCATGACCACATTTGATGATGATTAATGACCACAGCGGGCTGAACAGATCTTTTAATCCCAGTTGCTTTGCGTACGTCCTATCTTGTTGATATGATTATACGTGTTACTACGGAATAATGTAAATACGCGGTTGTCAATCAATTCGGTGGGCGGGGAAACTGCACTCCTACGTCACGTTGCGATGGGCCTCAAAATGGAGGGGATTTGTATCTTAATGTCAGGAAATGTAAAAAAAAAAAAGAGAGAGAGAGAGAGAGACTTATTGTTTTTATATTACCCCAATATGACTGTAGACACTAAACACAGTTCTGTCCAAACAGCATACAAAAGATCATTTTTTATCATAGGTGCCCTTTAAAATACACCACTGTTTGATAGTTTTAGATTTTAAAGATTATCGAAATGTCTTTTTAGGATTACCATGGATGAATTTATTTTATTGAGTAACATTTTTTGATTTAATTAATTCCTGTGATCATTACTCCAGCCATCACACGATTAGTCCGAAATCATTCTAATAGGCCATATTCCACATTACTACATTATCATAGTAATATTTTTCAGGGTTATTTGATGAATAAAAAGTTCAAAAGAACAGGAAAACATTGACCCTAAACTTTTGAAAGATACTGTAATAAGCCTATAGCTAAAAAATGGAAATATGCATTCAGTTTGTTTGTTTGCCATAGGTAACCCTTTAGCAATCATTAAAATAATTGGACATCACCTGCAGGACTCGTGCTTCATTTAACATCACCTAAATAATTCTACGCTGATTAAAAAAAGACAGATGCATGACTGGAGGGGCAAATCTCTGCATATGGCCAGGCCACGGAGCACGCTTGGAAAACTGGGCTTATGGCCACAGCATAGATGCTACAATTAACTTTTTTGTTCTGCCGGGTTGGTTTGAACCTGCTTATTTTATAATTGAGTAAACTCTGAATGTAGGGCCAGCTCTGCTGCCGAACGATACCAATGCCCCAGCGATACTGACCACCGCAAGCTCATTAGCTACTCTAATCCACTCTACTCAACATAAAAAGCACACAAAAGCTAATACGGCCCCAGATGATGGAAAGCTAAATCAATGTTGCTGCTGGTTTCAATCTCTAAAAGAGACCCTGATGTAATTTGCTGCCTGTAATGATTGTGATATTGAAGCAACCGATTGAGATCGTTTCACTCTCTGTTTTTCTCCTTCCTCAAGGCAATTCTTTATATTACAGTGAAAAGCGTGCAGATTGCTCGAGATGCGGCTCCACGCTTTGTTGTGTACTCGCGAATCCGAGTGGGAGCGCCGGACGGTTCCGCGAGCAATCAAAATCTTGGACTGACTTGTGCGGATGATTTGAGAGAATCTATAAAGAGCTGAGAAATGAATCGGCCATGATTAGGCTACATGATTGTGTTTAATGAAAGAAGCGATGACGCATACTAATGAGACACACCCTCTTTCTTCATTAACAAGGTGAATGAATCTCGTTAACACGGCCGCCTGCTGCACACATTGAAATCCTCTAGAGGTCCAACCCGCAGGCATCGCCGCGGATAAACGCAGCTGATAGGGGAAATATTATTCAATTACAATCATATTGCGTTGTTTGTGCCGAATGATTCCAGCTCTGGATACACTATAGCTCTGCTGTATCAGGCCGCGTTTTTATCACTTTTCCCTTAAAGCGCATCCTATTATCCTCATGTACTTCAATGGGAAAAGTGGGTTCTAAGCAGCCACACTGCTCCCGCCTTCTGCTGATTTCATTTATCCTTTGGCTGGATGTGTATAGTTCAGGAACACCACATGAATTTATCAGTCCACTGAGGTGGAGGCCACTTAGAAATTTAATACATTTTTGATAAACTGGCTATAAGAGAAATGGAATGGGCTATACTGCACTTTTAAAAAATCTATTAAAGCCCTAACGCAAGGCTAAAGTGCTCCACAGCTTCAGGAGGTGACATTTAGAGATGACTAAATTGCCATTTACACTGAAAAATAAATGGCTAAATGGAGGGGCCTTGCTTGCCACCATACGCAATGGGGACAGATGTCATTAATTTCTATTTGTATTGTTTTTTTCTTTCTCTCTCGCTAAACACAGCTCAGAAATGGATGTTTATCGATATTTCTGAGAGCTCTTTTATTTCCCGCAAAGCTTTTGCAAATTTGATCAAAGATGAGAAATTTTTTCCTCTGCCTCTTTCTCTGGGGCTGACAACGCAATCTGTCCTCCATCTCCCTCGTTTCTTCCATCTCGTCATTTGCTCTATCTCTTTCTGACCATTTATCTGTCTGTGACTTTGAGCCGCTGTGAAAAGGGAAGACTGAATGAAGACTCTGAAGGTGTTGTTTAGTCCTCGCATGTCCCCGTTTCCCCAGACTATTGTGTTTATTTTTGTAGCCAAGCCCATTTTTTTATATTACTGCCCAAAATCTGTAATTCAGAGCTGTGGTGAAAGGCTCACAAAGAATGAGAGCTCTCTCTCACACACACACACACACACAAACATTTTTTTCCTCTCATTTTCTTTCCTATCTCTTCCTCTTTTTCTGTTATAGGCTCTGACTGACACCAGCAACTTTAAGTAAATGAAAAGCATATTCACAAATCTGTCTGTGTTAAGCTAGTTTGTGTTACTATAATTATTGTTAAACCACATTTTTACATTTCATAAGAATCGCAGGCCAGAAGCTAAGATTTTTTTTTTTTTTTTTCGATTCATCGATATGACTTATTAGCATAGCAAAGTGTACTGTAAATGTGAAAGTATTTATTTAGGCTTCTAAAAAGCTAAACATTTATATACATTTATATTCAGAAAAGAAAGGTGCCACCGTGGCGTAGTGAGTAGCACGTTCGCCTCACAGCAAGGAGGTCGCTGGTTCGAACCTCGGCTGGGTCAGTTGGCATTTCTGTGTGGAGTTTGCATGTTCTCCCCGTGGTTGCGTGGGTTTCCTCCGGGTGCTCCGGTTTCCCCCACAAGTCCAAAGACATGTGGTACAGGTGAATTGGGTAGCCTAAATTGTCCGTAGTGTATGAGTGTGACGGAGTGTGTATGGATGTTTCCCAGAGATGGGTTGCAGCTGGAAGGCATCCGCTGCATAAAACAAATGCTGGATAAGTTGGCGGTTTATTTCGCTGTGGCGACCCCAGATTAATAAAGGGACTAAGCCGAAAAGAAAATGAATGAATGAATTCAGAAAAGAAGTGCTTGGTCACCAAACAGCTTTAGAAATAGATAATTTGACAATAATGCCAACCATCGAACACTTTGAAGGCAACACACACATTTAATACACAAATACACTTCACTGAACATGTCAAATAGACATCACCCATATACTATTTAACTGCAGGTTGTTTATATGTGATAACTTTAACTGTTAAGAGCTATTAGCTACTAGTTAACTGGTTAAAGTTATTAGTAACTTATAAAGTTGTGGTAACTAATAATTATACCTTTTCTGATTTGATTGTAATACAATAGTGTGCACCTTTTGAAAAGCTGCTTTGAAACAATAAGTGGTATACAAATAAACTTGAATTGACTTGAATAATACTTTTGAATTCAATTGAGTTGTTGCAAATAAGAAACTATTACAAACTGAATTTAACTACATTTTATTTACTTTATTTACTTTAACATTTTGCTCAAACATATCAATTAGTAGTGGGTAGCATTGTCACCTCACAGCAAGAAGGTCGCTGGTTCGAGCCTCGGCTAAATCAGTTGGCATTTCTGTGTGGAGTTTACATGTTCTCATACGTGTTCGTGTGGGTTTCCTCCTGGTGCTCTGGTTTCCCCCACAAGTCAAAAGATATGCGTTTTAGGTGAATTGGGTAAGCTAAATTAGCCGTAGACTATGTGTATGAATGAGAGCGTATGGGTGTTTCCCACTGATGGGTTCAGGGGCGGACTGGCCATAGGGATATTTCCCAGTGCTCCCTATCTGGCCTGCACCCTTTATCCAACCCCAACGCTCACCCCCGCTCTTTAATTACCGATCATCACATACTGTAACTTTCCCAGCTGAAAATAGTGTGCCATATTGCCAATACTGTGGAAGGGTATCTGCTGTGTAAAACATATGCTGGAAAAGTTTCCGGTTCATTACGCTGTGGTAACCCCTGATTAATAAAGGGACTAAACCGAAAAGAAAATCAATGAATGAATGAATGACGTTTTGGACTGTGATCTTAATTTTTTATTTTATTTATTTATTTATTTATTTATTTTAAAGCTCCAGTTTTTTGCTCCAGTAGGAACTAACTTGTCTGTTATATACACAAATATATTATTATAAAGCATCCTATTTAAAATACTAATTTAAAATAGAGATCTGTGAGGGGTCTACTCATTTATGCTGAGGACTGTATGTTCAGGCCAGTAGATGGTGATGTCCGTTCTGTAGTCCACTGCAGTTGCATTAGTGTGCAAGTACTTGGTCATGTCTATAGACAAAACACATCACCATTTTCTCAGTATGTGTTTTCTGTTGTTTAAACAAATGTAATAACACTATTGTTTTGAAAAACCCATTTTAATGTTTACGGTTTTAGACCCCAACACGCTGCTATTGTGTAAAAGAACAGACAAAATGCATGTTTATTAAAAAAACATATCTGGATTTGGTCACACTTTATTTTTTAGCTACAATTAGCTATTAATAAACCATTTATTTGGTTTGTTTTTTCTTCAAAAAACCCTAATGTGCGTATTATTAATTATTAAGTTCAGTAGTAGTTAGGTTCAGGTATAGGTATAGGATTAGGGATGTAGAATATGATCATGCAGAATATGTTCTAACTAATAAACAGTTAATATCTTATAAATAGACTAAAAAGCCACTAGTTATTAGTGAGGATTGGTGCTTAAACTAAAGTGTTACCTGAGATTTTGTCCCATTTTCGCAAACACCACTAATGACACTATAAATGCTTTTGAAAATTAGTAACAAAACTGGTGATGAATAATGTATATCCCTGTACACGTTTAAAAAGCAAAAGCAATATTCTGATTAAATGGACTCTACAAAAGGCACCGCTAAAACAATGTTCACTTCATTAATGACATGCTTGGCCTTTCTGATAAAACAATGCTGAATACATTATTATTGTTATTATTTTCTTTCTTGTAATTGATTAAAGACCCTAAATGATTTCGGCACTCAATTCATTTTAGCAAGTAACAAAAAAAAAACTAAGGGAGGGGAGAGAGAGGAGAAAAAAGTGCTTTTGTCAGGGCTTAAATTGCATAAACACCATCTGGTAAACTGATTTTGGAATTGAACAAATGAATTGCCCAGCCAAAGCACTTGCGCGTAAGATAGAAGTCCATTTCTCTCCCTGTCTGATTCCCGCAGCAGAATACATGCCAGACAAAGAGAGATGGCTCGCTGGCAGAGAAAAGGCTAATTCACTAAAGGTCAATTGCATTACCACAGGGAAAACAACCACTGCAGTGCTTTGATACACAACCCAGGGAGACCATCCCCTAGAATTTATTGCACTTAGCATCATGCAAACACAGAAATGCTCCCAATAAGTCTTTTTTATGTAGAGGTATATTGTTATGGGAGCTATGATTACATTCTATGATGGCTAAGCAGAGATAGGCTAGCAGAATATTCATCCAGCCAAGCCTGAACCTGCCTGGCATAACAGGCTGCTTAAACACAAACATATAAATAATACACACTTAATGAAAAAATAAACTTTAAGCATTGGCTCAGTATTGCCCCAGTCTGTCACATATTCAAACAGACGCTTAATGTTTTTAGATGCAGATTGCACCTAGAGCACATTCCGTCTCCATTTGGTTAAATGTGGTGCATAATGTAAGTATACAGACTGCTCATTGCACTGAAGATCATGAGATGTCATTGGACAGCAATTGCTCACTATCAAAGTCTGGTATTTGTGAAATTGGGGATATTAGTTTTTATAATTAACCTCACCTTCAGTCTCTCATATATTTGAATTTCTAATGATTCATAGTAATAGTTTGAGGACTGTAGTTAAAGTGTTTGTTGGCAGACGGTAATTTAAATAACCACTTTTCCAGTTAGGAAAAGCAACTCTGAATGTACAGAACATTCAAAATTGAAGCAGATGAGCTCTCCAAATTTGGACAGTAGAAGATTGGAAAAAATAGTGCTTGGTCTAATTCGGCTGCAATATTCAGGTGGTAGGGTCAACTATTGGCATTAACCACATTTCAACAATTCAGGCTGTTGGTGGTATAATGGTGTGGGAGATGGTTTCTTGGCACACTCTGGGCCCCTTAGTACCAATCAACCTCAGCCTACCCTAGTATGGTTGCACACCATGTCCATTGCTTTCTTAGTATACCCATTTTGTTTCACGTTTTTGTTTCAAGTTTGTTTTATAGGTAAAATACCCATTATTTAGCATTCCAGTTCAGTTTAAAGGTATTCATTATTAGTAGACTTCAAGGTGAACAAACCCTTTTTACCTTAAAAATTATTTAGGGGTTTACTCAAAGTGCTTTAATTAAGCTTTTTTTCCTTGATAGACTCATCAGTTTATGGCATTATATTACATCTATATATTTTTTTTCACATTTACAAAGATGAGCTGTGTGCTGCTGAGATTCAGCAGTTGTGCCCTTCCCCTGGGCACCGGGCGCATGTTTCGCTGTCGTCTCCTGTGCCACAGAAAGCTGTCGCAATTAGCCACAAAGCTGTGTGCCTATTGTCATCTCTGCTGATATCAGCTGCTGATGTAAGCAAGGACACTGCCTCAGGTGACCCACACCGAAACAAAGGGCCAGGCACGAGGGGGAAGGCCATTGCTCATCAGCAGACTTATTGACGCACTTCTGCCTGAACCAGTAATGGGCTTAGCAGGCTTCCAGAGGCCTTCTGATGATTGAGAGTTGGAGGACAGCTTGAAGATTGTAATACTCATTTTGGATAAGATCCTTCATTTTTTTTTCGTCTGTCCCTGGATAGTAGTAAATAACCAGGACTGCTCCCTTACATCCGTCCTGCATTCTCTGTGTCTCCTTCTTTCTCAGTGAGAACAAGCTCCAAACCATCTGCCTGATGGGAATCACAGCATGCAGAAAGTGATGGAAACCCTCCACTTCCCTCTTAATGTCAAATAATAACCTGAAGATATTATTGCTCATTTTGATTGTGTTTTATTCGTAGCCCCATACTTCATCTCAGCACTGCCTCCTTGAACAGTTCGCCTCGAGTACTCAGTGCCCACTTTCTGGGGCTGACAGTTCATGTTTGATAATGTCTCAAACATCTCCACCCAACGGCACCATGGCTCCAGACTTATACAAAGGCTTGCTGTGCAGCTGTAAGTGGAGTGTTATTTAAGTCGTTCATTTTTCTGATGTGTGAAGTCCTTTTAAAGGACCCAATGCTAGCTGTATGCTGAGACATTCCTTCAGTCATTATGTTAAAGGCCTTGCTGTGCTTTTGTGCCAGATGAACGCCTTTAATGATGGAGAGAGGTTTTTTATTGTTATTTTGAGACCTAAAGAGCAAACACTGGCACAGTGTGTTGATATGGGTCCCTGACCACATTAAGTTTTTTTTTTTTTTAACTAAAGGCCTAACAGCAGGGACTGCAAAAAATCCTGCTCTCTCCAGTTTTTGGCTACCTTTACAGCTTTTAAATTTTGCATAACTTAAGCCTGGGAGTATTCACATACTGTAAACCTCCTCAAAATACTTG
This sequence comes from Danio albolineatus, assembly GCA_903798035.1. Taxonomy (NCBI): domain Eukaryota; kingdom Metazoa; phylum Chordata; class Actinopteri; order Cypriniformes; family Danionidae; genus Danio; species Danio albolineatus. The sequence continues at coordinate 1,369,303 of CAIGQQ010008883.1, forward strand.
CAGAAAATTTAATAATAGAAATTTTTTTTTTTTTTTTTTTGAAACTCATGACTAGGGCCACACGGAATCTGCGCACGCAAAATTTTTATTTATTTTATTTTAATTACATTTTTATTTTATTTAGTTTTTATTTTATTTACTTGTGTAAATGTGTGTAAATGTATATTTAATCAGTTTTCAAATTAATTTCAGTAATAATATTGACTAATATGAAAATATTCATATGATTTATTTACAATACAGTTTGCAAAGTACTATTTTCTGTCTTTTAGTAGAGATTTTATATGAGAGAGTTGCTTTGTTTACCAGATAAAGTGGATCTAATTAGATTCGCATTGTAAACATTAAATATAAGTTTAAAAAGGTATTACTTTTTATTTCATATATTAAGATTTTAGTTATGATACTCCCAAAATCATTCCGCATGAATCCGCAGATTTTTTTAACAAAATACTCCGCAGAAATAGCAAAAAATTCCGTCTGGCCCTACTCATGACCTATGATTTCAGTAGATCTAGGAAGATGTGTTCAGTTTCAGACAAAGCTTTTTTTTCTTTTCAACGGAAGGAAAAATACCAATTGAAAAAAAAATGAATGGTAATAATTATAATCAGCATTATCATTATAATAAATATTAATATTATTTATTTATTAGTAATGTTAAATCTGACATGTTGATTGAATAGTTATATGAAAAAAGTTATAGTTTTGTACAATTTTATCCCCTTTTTCATCGTTCTGATATGCAATTTTTTTATTCCAGCTTGCTTAAAAATAATATTCGGTAATCCTGTACAGCAGAGCACATTTCACTAAAATACTAAGGATGCTTCACTTTATTCCAGTTGGACATTCTGTAAACCTTCTCTGAGTCAGCAACAGTAACCAAGAGGGGCGGAGCTTAACAACTGGTCAATTCTGGTTCACAAACCTCACCAGCATTGGTTATAGATCTCATCTTGTAACACAAAGGTCCCAGGTTCAAAAACAGGAAAGGGCAAACTCTAAAGGCCATGTTCCTTCTGGGCGACTAATCCTTTTTAAAGTGCACTGCAAGTCACATTGGATAAAAATAGTTCTATAAATGCCAAACAAGTTTAAAAAATATATAGTTTGCACTCATGTTGTAATTCATATTTTAACCCAAGTAACTCTCCATCCAGAAGCATCTCCATCTTCTTATCCTCTCATCCACCTTTGCTGGGGAATTGCTTGGTATTCTGGACACCATGTGCACCACTTCTTTTCGTCAATCTCTGATAAATATTGAGGAACGCTCAGCTGAACCTGCATCATCAAAGCCAACAGCTGGATTAATACTAGATCCTATCTAATCGAGCCGAGAAACACCAAGTTATGCTTTAAGGGCAAAGTTTGTGTTGCGCTAACAGTGATTGACGTCTATAATGTTTCTTCCCATAATGAGCACCTCTGCATCACGGCTCTCCTGGTGTGTTTGAAGTGCTCTCTGCCCTAAGGTAATGCACCAGGATAAGGGCTCACATTCCTCTTGTTCGGCACTTGCTTCCATATTTCAGTCTAGGCATTTCATCAGCTCAAAGCAGAAAGGCAGTCTGAATTCCTCTGTTATATCAGAGGAATTACCTGCAGCGGTAATGCAGGTTTACGCTGAGTTATCAACATTTCAAAAAGTCTGCAGCGTTCGGCTGGGATTTAATGACTAATTATGTACCGTAGTTGTAAAAGCGTTCAGCTGGCATTCATATACTTTCCTACAGCATTTTAATTTGGCATATATAATGGTAATTAGGGTATTAGAGTCATTGCCAGTGATTTTAATGTACCCCGCTCTACTTTTGACTCAACAGCTGGGTCTGTAAAAAGACCAGTGTATAAAAATATGGATTTATGTGCTTATTATTTATTGAGAGTCTTGCAGTCCTTCTATATCGATTTGGCATGCAGAAGTGATTGTCATTTTAAAAAGGTCTATGCTTAAAATGCAGCGCACAACACAGACTCAAGTCCAGTTTAGACATTTTCACGATTTTTGAAAGCTGATGTTTTGGCACAATTGAGATCCCCATGCGGAATTGTATTTCTTGTTTTCAATGGCATAAATATTTAATGGAAAGAACTTTCTAATCAGTTAAGTTTGTATAGGCTAACCTGCTTCTGAAGGCTTTGATAAAAGAGCACCAACCAAGCAAGGTCACAGGGGTCTTGGACTATATTCGACACCAAAATTAACAAAAAATGCTGTCAAATTTGAATTCACGTAGCAACAATAAATATTGTTTTTAACATTTAGGCTTATACTATTAAGAATTGTTTGGTTGTTTCAGCTCAAATTTGGGTCAGATATGAATAAGCCCAGCCATTGTGTTATAGTATGTTTGTATGAATGAATGAATAATGGAATGAATGAATGAATGAATGAATGAATGAATGAATGAATGAATGAATGAATGAATGAATGAATGAATGAATGAATGAATGAATGAATGAATGAATGAATGAAATTCCCCAGTGGTTGGCTTTGTAGATGTTTTTTGCAAATTTGAGTTGAAACAACCCTGTTTTATTTTTTGAAGACAGCTAGTCAATCAATACCACAAGTGCAAGAATGCTTTTGTCCCTGAAAATCAGCATGTTTGCAAATGTCATATTGATTTTATGAGGTTCAGTAAACAAAAAGTTCAGAATATTGTCTGTTTTTGCTCCAATGATAATCATTACAAGCAAATTCACAGTAGCCCCATGTCCATGGATAAACACTGTAATGTTTTGTTACTGAATAAATCTCTATTTTTTATTTAATCATTCTAATGAGCGATTGAACAATAACTCGCAAAGCCACGCATTTTCTTTGTCCCTGAATGAATCAGACGTTTTTAATCATTTGACTGAGTGATTCAATTACTCACTCATTAAGAAAAGATTTTCTTCCACCTACTGGCAGTTCGGTTTCATATTTCAATGTATCTTTTCATTATTTTTAAAGAGAAAGGATTCCAGCTGTTTCTTTCAAACAAGCGTCTGCATTGCAAAGGCAAGTCTCTGCTGAGCTGATTGAAAACTGAAATTCCAAAGAAACGTATTATACACAACTTATCCTTTAAAATGCTGTATTGTTTCACTCCAAGTTTGGGCAAAATATGTTGATACAGTATAAAATTGTTTAAAAATGTAACTGTGTGTGAGTTTGTCAATATTAAATCTAAATTCGGCTTGAAACAACCCAGATTTTTTAAAAGTGATACTATTTAATTTAACCAGGTACAGTATAACTTCATTATGATGTGATGTGCAATTACAAAAATAATACACAGACACCCTGAAATGGAAATTCTTTGATAAATTCTCTTGCTTGATTGACAATGATATATGTAAGGGATAATCAACGGCTTGTCGTGCGTTAAAGGAATTTAATGCACAACGTGGAGGCAAAGGACCACACGACCGTTAGATACACCAAAGATTAATTATATATCCCCTTTTAACAACACAGATGCACGACATTAGATCCAGCGGCGTAGAATCGGAGATTCTCTAGCTGACATAAAGCTTCCCTCGGGGGGAGCCGTTGCCGTAGCTGCCACTGACCGCCTGGAGCTACCAACATTTTTAAAAACACGCTGTCCATACACATAAACTGCCGATTTGACTTTAAAATACCTAAATTCTAACTTGAAAAACTCTTAAAACTTGATTTTGTGGCATAGTTTATATGTATTTTCCTAATTTTGCGGATTTCCCGTCCACCATTAATAACCGTCAACGGTTTCATGCACAGCACATGCGAGTTGCCATAGTAACTGTAAACGTTTGGGAGAAGCGCATTTATTTCGAGCTGTGATCAAAACTGACTGGAACTACCTGTGCGTTTCAACCAAATATACTGGACCACACCCTCCAGCCAATCAGAATCAAGAATTTCAACAGACCATGGAATACATTTTTAATATAAAATATTCTTCAAAATATATTTGTGAGTGTTCAGCATGAGTAAGACGTGGTTACAAATGCTATTAGAATAAATACATTTCCATTTTGGGATGACCACGTGAACTTTTCCTTTGATTAATGTATTTTGTCGCCATTGAAACTCTTACTATAGCTTTGTCGAAGTGGATTGTATTCTGTGGGATTACTTTTGACATGTTTGTTTCAATGTGCAAAACATTTGATTTTTGTCATTGTCGTTCTCTTGTGAGCTTGTTTGAAAGTGTTGGTCATTGTTGTAATTGTGTGTAAATGCTTGCTTATCAGTTCCATTTGTTTTTTTCCCCCCCATTTCTCTTTTTTATGCATGCTGTTCCTCCTGTTTCCCTCCTCCTTCCTCCACCGCACCTCCTCTCCTCGTGTGCTCAGACGCTGCGCCCAGCACTGAAGCCGCAGCTCACGGTTGGTACCTCTCCCTCCTTTCTCTGCCAGCACAGCATGGCATTCTCTGCATGCCAGCTGAGTACAGTACGGCACAATACAGAGACATGCACGGGGATGCTGGAATGAAACGAATGTGGATTTGATGTATATGTGTGTGTCTGTCCGTCTGTACGTCTCATTCTTTACCCCCATTGCCATCCACCCAACAAAGACCCACCCGTTCGCCAAAGCGCTCCTCTGGGAGTTTTAATTACAGCATTCGCCATGCAATCCCAGGCCGCGTCGCACATCCATCCCTCCTGCATGAGCCCTTCTCCAGTCCTCTCCAGCATTTTTGACTCCTCACCTTTTTCAAGTCCTCACGCATCTCCCAAAAGACACTCGTAATCCGCCCGCAATCATTTTTCATGAATTTAAATGACGTCCAAATGGCTGTTTTTGATTTGGGAGAAACGGACTCGGAGAGCCTTTTCTCTACATGACGCAGATGGCATTGTACTCCACCTTGGCGCGCCAGCTCTGCGTCCAAATCACAGAACGGGGACCATTTGCATAGCTCACGGGCTTTATTGTGTTTTACAATATAGCAGGAAAGCGCTTTCTCAATTCATTAAGCCCTTTATCCCTGCTCTCAGTTTGCAGTGGCAGATGCTTGTGTAAATGTGTTAGATTTAGTATAAAGGCTTTTCGTGATACTGTGTAATTATGTCACCTGTGCCTCGTAAAACACCCTCTAATGATTTAATTTGCCGTCACGTTGCGTGTCGCACCTCAAAATTGACACTTTTCCCGCGTAGAATGGAATGGTTCGAGTTGAGGAATGGCCGTTTGTTTAGACATATCTGCAACTTTCAGTATGGAGAAGGTTAAACCGTATACAAGCGGTGGAAAGTCTAAAGGTTAGGGCTATTCTTTTGCATGTACGTAATTTGGACGTGCCTACAGAATGCGGTCAGGCTTGACTGTGTAGCAGAGCTATAATTGAGCTTTTGTACAGTTCGCTGCATTTCTAAATACCATGTCACAAGGCCAGTGTTAACCTTGTACAGTTATATCAGCCCGGCAGTGCTGTATAACTGAATCACTGTACGCTTCCAATAATCCAAAGCCGTTTTTGATCGTATAAAAGGGTTTCGGTCATGCTTAGAGAACACAAGGTGAACCCTGAGGGCTTTGTCTCATGAAACAAATTGGTTTTAAATGCAGTGCTTCTTATCTCTGTGTTGTCTATTTGTGACATGGAGCTTTTTATTTTTGGTGAAGCTTTTATGTGAAAAGGCTTAGTCATCTCAATGCTTCCTGTCCTCTCGCTCATTATCGAAATGGACAGGAAATGCCTTGTTTGTAAAATGTCAAGTACGCACCGACGGTCTTTAATCCGACTGTGGAATTGATGTCCTGACCTGTTGCAATTTCTGCTAATGTTAAGATGCTTGTTTGTGTTAGACGCCACACCTTGGCATATAAACAAGCACATCGCACAAGAATTAAGTCGCATTGTTTTCAGAATAAAGACATGCGATCTTGACTAGTGCAGCTGATGGTGGCAGAGCAAAGCTTTCCTCTTCAGAAGATCCTCTCATTTGCATCTTGTCGCACCTTGTGTGTTTTGTGTGGTTCACTTTTGTAGCTGATGCACATCCTCTGTTTACCATCTTATTTTCCTGGGTGTGCTACTCTCACTGTTCAGGAGATTTCTCTTCTCTCTGATAACAGTCTTTTTTACCCTCTCTGGTGTAGCCTAGCAACAAGCTGTTCAAGCAGTAAGTGGGGTTTTCAGCAGAGGTTGAGGTAGGAGGCTGACATAGTGGGCAAGATTTCTTGCTAGAACAGAAAGCTACAGCAATGCCACAGAAAAAAAAACAG
>CAIGQQ010008883.1:1376997-1409717 GCA_903798035.1 Danio albolineatus
TTATTATTATTATTATTATTATTATTATTATTATTATTATTATTATTGTTGTTGATGTTGTTGTTGTTGTTATTATTATTATTATCATTATCATTATCATTATTATCATTATTATTATCGTTAATATCATTATTATTAATATTATTATTATTATCATCATAATTATTATTATTATTATTATTATTATCATGGTCATTATTATTATTATTATTATTATTATTATTATTAACGTTATTATCATTATTATTATTATTATTATTATTATTATTATTATTATTGTCGTTAATTTCATTATCATTAATATTATTATTATCATCATTATTTATTCATACATTCATTTTCTTGTCGGCTTAGTCCCTTTATTAATCTGGGGTTGCCACAGCGGAATCAACCACCAACTTATCCAGCATATTTTTTACGCAGCGGATGCCCTACCAACCGCAACCCATCTCTGGGTTACGTGCTACTCACTACGCCACCGTGGCGCCCATCATCATTATTATTATTATTATTATTATTATTATTATTATTATTATTATTATTATTATCATCATCATTATTATTATTATTCATTTATTTTCCTTCTGCTTAGTCTCTTTATTCATCAGGAGTCACCACAGTGGAATGAACCGCCAACTTATCCAGCATGTGATCTACACAGCGGATGCCCAACTGCAACCCAGTACTGGGAAACACCCATACACACTCAGTCACACAGATACACTTCGGTCAATTTAGTTTATGCAATTCACCTCTAGCGCATGTCGGACATCACAGGGAGAACATGCAAACTATAGACAGAAATGCCAACCTACCCAGCCAGGATTCGAACCAGTGACCTTCTTGCTGTGAGGCAATAGTGCTAACCACTGAGCCACCGTGCTGTCTTTATAGTAGATATTTATAGTAGATATTTACTGTTTTGTCAATAAAATACAACTGATACTGTAACATCAATATCACAAAAAAAGGTTTCCCTAACTAACACGTCAACAGATGAATATGAAATGTTGTGACTGCCATTTTATGCTGTCTTTAATGAAATGTGTTGTGTGGTGCGGCTGAATATGAATTACACTGCAGACTAGAAGAAACATGGTTGGCAGGGTCAGATAGATCAAATTCTTATCAGCGTGTCAGCAACCCTGTCAAACCCTACTGTATCATCCCACCGGCACCTTCGGTATTAATCACACCGCACTTCACCTGACCCATTGCGTGTACGGTCACGCTCTTTTCTGCCTGCGTCTCCTTCAGCTGATTTATTGCCATTATGTCACTGTTTTCAAAGCAATTTACTGTATGTAGATCTTGTTCTTGTTTTTCCGTCTCAGCCACCAGGATCTGCTGTGTATTGTGTTAGTGATAAGCCCATTCAGTAGGTGCTCCACCTGACTTTCTTTCTTTTCTCTCTCCACATATATCGCTCCATCCAGGCGTACTCTTCATTCCTGTTCATTTCCAGAGAGGATGATTGAACACACTTCACTTCTTCTTGTCATTTCATCATCCTTTGTTCAGTGTCGCACCACACAACATGTTTGAGGCTAGGCTCAGTAAACATGACGGTGGCGTCTTCTGATGATGTGCTTTAAGTAACAATGTGACAAAGAGCCTGTAAGAAACCAGGTGTAAAATAACCGCTTTGTTTGCCCACGATTGCGGCAAATGGAAAATCACTCCACTTTGGCCAACCAGTTTGGAGGACTATTTGCTCGCAATTACAAAAGTAAAACTTTTCAATCCTCGTTCTCAATATAAGCCTTTTCATAAAGGAGTGGGTCTTTTCGGTAGGGATGGAATAATGGCTTTCGTGTTTCTGTTGCTGTGGCCACACCTCTGTCACACTTTTCATAATGGCAGAAATGAATTTCATTTAAATTTTTTGTGTCCTCTGAATGCTAAAGAGAATGGCTTTTGTGAAACAAAGCCTCTAAAATAAATAGCAGGCTTTAGAAAAGGATGAATGAAAATCTGTGAGTGTCACACATGGTGCCAAAATTAAGCAAGGGCTTATTTAAGCCTATCTCTCCCTCGCTCTCTCACCGGTAAATCTAAGCCGCTGTTTGACATGAACTTAGCCACCTCTGATGTGAAGCTGTTTTATATGCCAATGTTAACTGCCTCTCCCTCATCCTCTCAAAGCAGTCGCCATGACGATTCCCCTGCCCGTTGTGGCATAGTAAAGCCTGTGTTACTTAATGTCTTGTTTTTCAACACTCTGATCTGAATTCCCTTCATGCATAAGAAAAGAAAGGTCTGATTCTGAGAGGATGTACATGGAAATGAGAAATTGCATCAACCCATTGCAAATATTGCCTCGTTCTTGTTCTACAGATTGATTGGGCAAGAGGTTGTTGATGTTTCTGATGAACTCACTGGAACGTTTCACTTTGTATCACTCTGCTCGTTCCTGTTGAGTTGAGACGTTGAGCAATGTGGTGGTTAATCCTGCTTTTTTTAGAACTTTTTTCATTGGTGGAGAAAAATACCTAGAATTATTTTGGCTGAAATGCGACGTTCTCTGTTTCTGATTCTCATAAGATACCCTATAAAACTACTTTTTTTATTCTGGCGTAATTTGGATGGTTTGATTAGGATTGAAAACAAACTTGAGTGTTGAGGTACTGCAAGAAAGCAGGAAAACCCAGGAGATGCCTATTTATCTTAATGTATTGTTCTTCATCAATAGCAAATGAAGCTTTGATTCCAGCTTTAACTATATTGAAAATCATAAAAAGTTCAATAATGAATGAAAACAAAATGTGTATGTATGTATGTATGTATACATTATGTACACATTTGCATGTGTTTATAGCTACTATACATTCGTCTTGTCAACTTGTCACTCTGACAAATGAGGACAGTTTTAGTCTCATTTGACCTGCATTTTAAAAATAAAACATTTTGGTTCGCTTTTATTAAAAATGTTGTCTTGTAAGAGTGAACCAAAGGAAGCAAATGCAACATTGCAACAAAAGCAATCCAACAGTAAATGGCCCGTTTTATTTATTTTTATTTTTATTTTTTTCTTGTTCATAAAGTGAAACTAATATGGGCTCCTTGTTGTTATGAACCCCACTTTACTCTATGAACAAAAACAATTGAAACATTATTCAGATTACCTTTATGGTTCACAATAGAACTGAATACAATATGAGGCTAAAGCTAAGCTAAGCTAAGCTAAAAGTGCTCCCACAAGACCTGGAGATTGGCTGAATAGATTTAAAATGGGCGCCATGGTGGCGTAGTGGTTAGCACGATCGCCTCACAGCAAGAGGGTCGCTGGTTCAAGCTTCCGCTGGGTTTTTTGGCATTTCTGTGTGGAGTTTGCATGTTCTCCCTGTGTTCACGTGGGTTTCCTCAGGGTGTTCCGGTTTCCCCCACAAGTCCAAAGACATATGGTACAGGTGAATTGGGTAGGCTAAATTGTCCATAGTGTATATGTGTGAATGAGTGTGTGTGGATGTTTCACAGAGATGAGTTGCACCTGGAAGGGCATCCGCTGCGTAAAACAAATGCTGGATAAGTTGGCGGTTCATTCCGCTGTGGTGACCCCAGATTAATAAAGGGACTAAGCTGAAAGGAAAATGAATGAATGAATGAGATTTAAAATGGTAAAACTCCACTGTTTGAAAAGTCACTTTTAATTGATGTATCCTTTTAAAACTTTTACAAAACTTATTTATGAATATTCACAATATTGCAACAGGGGCTCATTCGGAAAACGTAGCCCTATATACATTTCTGGACATCACAAATTATATAGCCAGAAGTACGTCTTTAAAACCAACGCTACGGAGCACTATGATGCCGTTTCTTTTCGTGCTTACCAGCTGAGCACTTACCTCTGTATGGACGGCTTTCCTGTTGTTACCAGTTTGTCCAGCAGCTCGCCATGTATGTTGGTGGACTTGAGACACAGAGAAGAGTTGACCATGACGACGGGGTTCGAGTTCAGTGAAGAACGGTTCCAGAAAGTGGGTAAGACAAAAACAGAAGCCAAAAAATAAAATAGACAAGTAAATAAAATCTGAAAACGTGGTAAAAATTGGGCAAGGGCTCTTCTTTTTTCTGGATTGGGTTTAGAGAAGTGTGAGGGCGGGTCAGTCAGCGATTTTGAAAACTCTATTGGTTGGGTATAGGGAAGGAAGAGGGTGGGTCATTCACTCAATCAATCAGTCAGTCGACGGCAGCCTCTGGTGGATTTACGTGAGAAGCGAAGGCACGAAGGGCACTTACAGGGGAAATTTGAGATCTGAAAATGCACACAGCAGCCTCTGGTGGATACACAAAAACAAAAACTGCTAAAAAAACGTACCTCCTGGGACATATTTGGCGCTTTCCAGAAATGTATATAGTGGTACTTTTTCAGAATGAGCCTGGGTTGCAATATTGTCAGTACTTTAAAAACAAATTAGACTAGGGCAGGCGTCAATTTCACCCCCTCTATCGAATACATAATTTTTGCATATTTGCTCTGATGATACTCATTGGCAGATGGTGGGCTCTCTTCAGGACTGTTATATGTTGTGGTCATGTGAGGCCTGGTCTTCTTCCTCCATCTCCAAAGACGAGCATTTGCTCTTTCATCGTTCATCTGTCCACTAGAGAAGAAAGGGCATGGCCGTTAGCAGCTTTGGAGCCGTTGTGTTAGTCGATGCCCCCCTCACTCTCTAATCCTCCAGTAGGAGAGGTGAACGGGATGGAAAGGACACACCTGCCAACACGCCTGTCAGCCTTAGCCCAGGAGGAGGAGATAATTGAGCAGATTCTGAACCACAGGGAGCGCCGTAGCAGAATACAGTGGGATAATGACCACTTTGTTCCCAGCTGGACTGCAGCAGGTGAAGCAGAAGAGTTGGCGCCTTTAATGTCCCCGAATTGTCACATTTGGATGCCATCATGGCCAGGGCTTTCATCAATCAACAGGAACGAGATCTTCTGCGGCTTCAAGGGTCGCCTCCTTTGCAGACTTTCTCCAAGTCTGCCTTTTCTCCCCTTTTCTCTCTCATATCTTTCCTCTCCCAGCCACACTTTGCTCGGTTTGAGCGAGTGATGTATGGCTGTCAGTGGTGCTTTGCTTCGGTGTGTAGTGTTTCTGATGAGCAGGGTTTGGAGTAATGCTGGCGTGTGAATGACTGAGGCAGGGCTCCGAGGCACCTTCAGGACTGCCTGCAGGGGCCTCGCAGGTGACGCGCATATGCTGCAGTAATTAGTCGGAGGGTTGCGCAGCATTAACAGAAGCGCAGGATTTGGGATGGCAAATGCACACCTCTCTCTGCTCAGCACCCTCCTCCACTGACTTGTAAGTAGGGACAGCTCACATGGGCCATTCTGGAAGGTAGAAATAGTCTGATAGATATTTGCTGTACAGAAGCCTAATTGGGAATCAGATTTATGCATATATGTATTAAGAGTTTAATATGTTAAGTCAATTATCTAATTATGCAAAAAAAGTTAAGCATTTTTTTAACACACAACCTGTTCAGCCCATGTCATCTCGTTCCGGTCCAGTCCAGCCTCTCTATCTGTATCATAAGCATCAGTGATCCTCCAGGTGGGTTGCGAGATAAGCTTAAAATTAATTTAAATATTATGCTAGAATTGTTTCATTTCATTATTAATGTGGCCTTTCTTCTGTTGATAGATTCTGCTTCGGACTCTGTGCAACAGGCCTCATTGCACTTTTAAATACAGAGTTAACAAAGGCTCAAAACGCCTGCACGCTAACATCTCTTAGTTGCATAAAGTAAACCATCATGCTAATGTAAAGGGAAAGGAGAATAGAGTAATAGAAAATAGCCAACTCGTGTGTGCCTGAGCGAGTCCTACATTAGCCCTGTGTAAGTCCCTTATTGAATCAAAAACTATGCGTGCTCTCTTTGTATTTTTGCATGAACATTATATTCACATAGCTGTCTAAATCAATGCCCTGTGATTGTTTTACAAGAGGCTTGTCTTGCTAGGCGAGATGCACTCTGGCTGAGCAACTGTCTCATAATGCGATGAGCCGTTTTTAGATTGATGCGTTTCAACAGATTTAGAATGTATTTATTGTATTTTACATTTATATGATCGTGCTATATGAAAAGTAGATATTCATTCAGTTCAGTTTAGTGATAGATTTACTGGTCTTTTGGCATCCTCCTGTTGCCCTGTTTTGTATTGCATGTTCACTTAAGAATAATTTTTCTGAAAGTATAAAGATGTGTGTGAAGTAAAGAATTCATTATTTTAAAAGGCTTGAATCATAGACTGTAAATGATATGGACGTAGTATCCGTGACGTCAAGAATAGTATTTCTGAAGAACCCAAAAGAAGCTACTAGTAGGCGTGGCTAACCGTCGCCATTTTGTTTACGGGTCATCACACCAACTAGGGCATACCGTACTAAACAAGGGCAAAGAGGCGGAGCAAGAGCGGAGCTTCAGGACGCATGCTGGCATTTAGTTTGGAAGGGCTTTCTTATGGGAATAACGCTTAATACTTCATTACCTGCGACTCATTTGTGTTCTGACCAAATGTGCTTAGTTGTACACTACATCAATAAAATGTTTAGACTTTTAAAAACACTGTTGTAATACATTGTGCCACTTAACATTGTTCTTATAACGTTTTTCAATAGAAAGAAGTGCGAATTACATCCAAATACTTTAGATATAGTCTGTGTTAGTAAATGCAGAGCTATTTAGGAAATCCAGGCCTAACACTGTATGACAACGCTTCAGATGACTGTTTTATAGCCTACAGCTAATCAATCTGTCAGATTCTTGAGTGCATTAGATAAATGATAGATTATCTTAAATAAAACAAACACATTTATAGATATGGTGTAGGTATATAATTTCACTCACCTAACAAACGGAGGCCACGTGAATGGTTTGTGAGCACAATTAAGTGCACACAGCATGCCATATTATCTGATAATTGTAAGGAATACTTCCAAAAGGCAACTGACTGTGTAAAGTCACATAAAACAAAACAAAAATACGATGAATATGCCGAGATCATCGGCTAATCAGCTGGAATCAGCTGAGGTGATGTGACGGCAACCAGCGAGACTAAATGTCACTCAACTTAATATAACTTAATATAAAGGAAACGGATGAGTTATTAAAAAATTCACCCCCTCACAGTTGTCATTAAGCGTAATATAAGCTAAATATAAAATATAAAATGAATACAAAAATCGTTCTTTGTACCAGGCTGTAAACATTTTTATTCTGCTGTAAAGTTGGCCATTTTAACAGTAGGCTTAAAAGTTATTTGATCCATATGAAGCCAGGACTAGCGGAATTTCGATGAATTGCAGCTTCAGCTATACTTCCATATTGGCTTCCCGAGGGAGAGCAGGAGGTTGCCGCTTGGTTTGAATGAATGGAGCAAAGTTTTTTAAAGTTAGAACATATAGCTTTATTTAAAGTTTGTTTGAATGTTGGTTTGCTTTTTATAGCATGCAGTAGACATAGAAGAAAATAACAGATGAAAGCAAAACTAAAGTTTTATTAATAAAAAAAGATTTAAAAAATCACTTTTCTCTTTGCTGTAGAACAGGGACCACCAAACTTGTTCCTGGAGGTCTGGTGTCCTGCAGATTTTAGCTTCAACCCTAATCAAACACACCTGAACAAGCTAATCAAGCTCTCACTAGGTATACTTGAAACATCCAGACAGGTGTTTTGAGACAAGTTGGAGCTAAACCCTGCAGGACACCGGACCTCCAGGACCGAGATTGGTGATCCCTGCTGTAGAAGATCAGTATAATCAGAAAAGTCAAGCATAGGGGGTCCTTGCAAAATTGACCAGAGATAGATGTGAGCCCCGGAGTAACAAAGGTTGAGAACTCCGGGTCTAAATAATGTTTTATTTATGAATTATTATTGTTGTTACTAGTATTTCATTTCACTGGAGGTGGTGAGAGAGAAAGAAGAAACTTGGCATTGTGCCCTAACACAATTTCCATTTGTTAAAGACTGCCTCTTCCACCTTTACTTTCAAGCCTGTTGAAAATTGTTTGCACAAATGGTGCATTAGCACTATTATTAAGTGCTATTATTAAGGGAAACTATGTTGTCCATCCTTCCTCTTTTGCCTTGCAATTAAATGTCCTTGAGCATCAATTAAGTCTCAGATGAAATACTACACTTAGTAGTCCAGGTGGCTGAGGACAAAATAAATGTTTGAACATCTATAATCTCATTCCCTCTGTCTATATAACTGTAGCCAGGCAAAAAGCTCATGCTGAGAGCACGAAAACTTTTTCTCTCTCCGGCCCATGCATTGAAGCTAGAGCAGAGTTCCCTTTCATGTGAGGACTGTATTAGATGGACACCTGTGCAGGCTTCCTCCAGTCAACCAGCCAAAGGTTTTCATTTACACCACCAGGAAGTGGTATACCTGCTGTGCTGGAGATAGAGCCTCGCTCTGTTAGCCCTCAAAGCAACAGAACTTTGCTAGAAGCCACACAAAAGGAGGTTCCAGGGGGCTCTGCAAGATACGTTCACCTTACAAGACTTTGCATGACATTTTTTTCATCGCCTTCTCCCTACCGTCATAGGACTGGTTGTAGAATTCAAAGCCATTTATTCGTCAGCTCTGATAAAGTAAGAGAGAGCAGGAGGCAGATTTCTGCTCCATGGCTGACCTCAGCCCGTTGCGCCTGCGCTCTGCCCGAGGCGATCGGAGGCTGTCTGGCTCTGTCGGTTTCCTGGCGACTAAGGGGGAAGAATTAACACTGATCCCTAAGCTCGAGGGAAATGAGGGAAGTGGCAACTGAGGAATACACCCATCTCGCCCGTGGCTTTGTACGGTTCCCTGGAAGGGACATCTTATCCTGGATTAGCTCTGACAAACTTCACTTCCCCTGCTTCTCACAGAATGGAACAACACGAGTCCCTTGTGTCGAATGTGTTGTTCCCAGATTTGCATAATGCTGGATTGTTGTGAATGTGAGTTAGTCCACAAAAGCAGCCGAAGCAGCCTGAGGATTTATTGATGTTTGAAGGGCAGACGAGGAGAAGCTGAGGCAAAAACATGGCCGTACTGAAAGTACAAATGATCAAGCATCTCTTAACCACAGGATCTGGTTCGTTGTCTGCGAGTATGCCTCAGGCACACCTGTCAAGCTCAAAATCTGTGGCATCTAAGCAGCTTGTAAAGGTTGCCCTCATTCCATGTCCTGCCTCCGAACGCCCCCCGTGGCCCAGTTCTGTCCGCCTCTGTGTAATGTACCTATAAATCTGCGGAGGCTGCGGCACGTATGAGCACTGACGAAACTTGAGGTGGGTGCTGACGAAGAGGAGTGACCACAGCAACAGATACAGTCTTGCGCTGACCTGAAGACATTCCTCAACTTCTCGCGGGATGTTTCCTGCATGCACTGCTTTGGTCTTTAGTTGCCATCATGACATTCGTTTTGAAATAATTACGTTGTTAATATGTTTAAGTGGAAACCTTTCGGAGCGGCCCCGGAGATTTTAGCAGAGGAAATTGAGTGGAAATTGAATTGAATATAACCGGTGTTTGTCATCAACAATAGGCCACGCTTGAGTGTAATCGCTAATCATAATGATTTGTCTGAGGGAACCCGAGACACCCTTTATCTCAAGCTTCTCCATACAGGCAATGCAGAAGGAAACAAAAAGGTTACGAGCGAGAGAGAGAGGGGGGAGGGTGATTAAATCTTTCTGTTCATGACTTTGAGTTCATTTTGTCTCTGGCAACATGATTGATTTTCTCATTTAAACATTGCTGGGGAAATTCAGCTGTGTTAGTTTGAACTGTTTACCAAAATGAAAGCATCTTCTTCAATATGCCGATATGCATTGCCCTTAAAGTACAAAATGACTTCCTGTTTATAGAAACTCTGAAATACCTCCAGGTAAAATGCATTCAAATCCAATTTTGTCCACTGTATACACAGTACTTCTAAGTGGCTATAGCAAAATTGCACATAAGCCTCCGATCGGGGTGACGGCAACACATGGGGTCAATGAGATTTTTAATTACATTTCCATTACAGCACAGGACTGCTGCTCCTGGGCTGAAGGAACAGGTAAATATAGACAGGGCTTGCAATAACACATCTGCGATCCATCCGACCACAGGCCCAAGAGCAGAGTCATTTCATTCCAATCTGCTCACACTTTCACCATGGCAATCACTTTTGCTTAATTACAAGATTAGAGGATCTAATTAGAAGATCTGCTGTCTTTGAAATCAACACATCCTTTGAAATGAGACACTTTGGTTGCCCAGAGGGTAGACTTTTCCCTCCTTGTCAAATCGATTGCGCTTGAATGAGTGCGATGGGTTCGGTTTGCGTAAAAGGGGTGACCCTGTCGTTTTTAAAGGTGGTTTCATTGTCTCAATGCAGGGAGAGAAAATACATTAACACAAAGCGTCTTGGGAAGTCTGTCAACAACCACCTTGCACACCACTCGCTGTTGTCACATTATTTGCTTTTTGTAAGCCACCATTCAGTCTTGCACATCTTTTTCTTTACCTATCACTTAGTCTAACTGCAATACTTGAAAGTAAAAGTAAAATGCAGAGAAGTGCAGTATTTTATCTCCCCATGTGGAGTGAAGGAACATTTCCATCCATCATGAAAATGGCATACGGAGAAAGAAGAATTAAGAAAATTGCCACAGACGTTCCCTTCTTTTCAAAGTCAAAGCAGATAAGCCTGATGCACAGTAACTGGCTTTTTATGATGCTTCCATCTGATTTGAGGCAAGATTTTGGGTGTTCGGTTTCTGCTGTCAGTACATCACACGTGATTGGAAGTTTATTGAACATAGGCTCACTTCTTGTGTTTCTCCCAAAGGAGAATTTTGATGTGGACGTTTTATGAGTGAGCAAATGCTGGTAGAATTTAATGAGATTTCTGAATAAAGGGCTTAAACTTTATTAAAACATGAAGGACAACAGGCAGAGCAACAAATGGCCTTTTGCATTGCCATGAATGATATGATCTACCAGCTAAATCATTGCAAATCAGCCTTTCATTGCAGATCTTTGATTACGAAGTGTTTCCTTTTGGTGATTTTCATGATTGGCCAAATTGTGAGGCTTTCATTTATGTTGATGATGCAGTTCAGTATGATCAGTGTGTAGAAAAATAATGCCATCACATGGGTTTTTAAAAATACTTTATGCAAGATGATGTTAAAAGAGATTGTTCTCCCAAACTGAAATGTCTGCTGTTAATTTACTCAGCCTAATTCACTGTTGTTTTGACTTGACTTGATTATTATAAAATATATCATACATAAAATATATCTTTAACAAAAAAATACCTTTCAACATGGTCAAAAATGAAGCAGAATGAAGCAAAGCTTATTATTTTCCCACCCCATTACCACACACATCATTCGTCTATTACTTAAACTTATTTCTTTTTTTACTTATCTCTTCTTTTTACATTGGACATATTTTATCCTTTTGGCATCTTTAACATAATACATGTTTGATTCCATTTATACATTTGCATTTTATCACAGAAAAAAAAAAATCAAAAATTTAAACATAGTACTGCAAATAGCCATTAATTTAAATTTCATCAAACCTTCCTCATTTTATATTTTTTCAATCACCTTCATCATTATATGCCTTTAATAATATATATTTATATTTAAAAAAAATTTAATTGATTAATATCCGACATTGTTTGAGACTCTGTTCTAGACTGTTCTATAATTTCACACCACATACAGACATACACCAGCTTTTTGAAGTTGTCCTTGTTTTCAACCTCCGAAAATTTAGTACATCTCTCAGATTATATCCCCCTTTTCTTTCTTCAAAAAACTTTTGGATGCATTTTCGGAAATAATTTATTCCTGGCTTTAAACATAAATTGTGCTGTTTTAAATTGACCCAAATCATTTAACTTAAGTATCTTCAACTTAAAGAATAAAGGATTTGTATGCTCTAAATATAACATAAAGATTGTAAATTAGATTTATATGTGTTCCCCCAAATTTCAACACAATAACTCATATATGGCATCATAGGTGTGTTGATGATGTGATGTTGTTGTTTCTGCCTCAGAACATTAAAACTGTTATACTAACGGGTTTTGGATTTTGTTCTTGTTTTTTGAGAAAAATATATACACAATTCAAAAGCAATACACATGAGTCTTGGAGTTTAGTGAGGATATGGATTAAAGGCAATAATTGTAAATAATGTTTATTGCATGGAATAGCTTTTTTTCTATATTATATGTTCTGTTGAGGAAAAAAATATTGAATTACCTCATAGGATAGTTGTGTATATATCATACTATATAATACAGTGTATATTTTAAAAAATTAGAATTTTTGGAGGTGAACTATGGCTTTAAAACTTTTACTGATTTTTTTAAGTCTGTAAGAAATCTTAATAATTAAATAAATAAAAACAATAATCTTGCCATAGGTGGACACCCAGTGAACCACCACAAAGTTCATTTCAAATCTCCACTGGAGCACAGTATCTATTGCCGCTTGGGCTTCTTTTGAGAAACTTATTAGAGGTGGGCAATGACCGCCTGAGTCCGGGACGATAAAACAACAGAAGCTTTTTCCTGAGGAAGTGAGGTAATTGACTATGAGTGCAAGATCAAGTGCAGCCACCGGCTCAACTCATGAAGAAAACGGCAGCATATCTCGTCCTCACACCTGTGCTATGAACAGTGAGGCGTAAACCGACAGCGCTCGCCATTCTCCAACTGCCTTTCAACAGTCTGAATATGAGCTGCGTGCTTCTAACCTTTTGTCATGGCCAACAGGATCGAAACCCCAGTTCTGCTGTCTGTTCTTGTCGATGATTGTTGTTATTCCTGTCTGCTTTCAAAAAGATGCGCTAGTACTGGTTTGAAAAGGAAGAGATGATAGAAAGATAGCGCGAAGACACAGAAAAGGCTTATTTTGGGTCATTCTTTAAAAGTCTTCCACTGTTGGAAATGTCAACACCGATGGAGACAAAAGAGTGGAATCAATAATATCTGGGTGTCCACACCAGAGACGAGGTTACTTGCACCCCTGCGGCCACATTCTCATCTGTACCATTGTTTTTGACCGAGAATCTGAGACTGCGGTGTTGATGGGACAGATGACCCTCTGAAGTCAATCCAGATATCACACTTTATTGTCTTGGGAGATTTCTTCAAACCTGCAAGCATGACTTCTGGAAGAAAAGATGTGTTGCGGCACTTCGGCCCTCAGGCTCTTCACCTCAAGCCCCTCAGAGACACGTCCTGTCCTCTTTCTGTCCAGATTGCTTTTGCTTGTGGTATTTCGCTCATAACTCAAGGTCTTGGCTTCATGCAGAGCTCTGTTTGCTCTCATTCTCTTTCCTCCACCTTTTGTCTTCATTTAGACTTTGAACAGCAGAATTAAATGTCAGCTTTGGGTTTGGGCTTCGCTTTGTGCTTGTGTGTGAAATAGGGCTGAGCAGTGATGGAAGGATGTTAGGCATGCCTGTTACATCAGTATTCTTTGATTTGTGTTTTCTGCCCAGTGGCTTCACTTTGAAACTCTGCAGCTGAAACAAACCCACAGTGTGATTTTTAAATTACTACGGGATATAGGATAAACTACAGTGACGCTACAGTGTTTTGATATAAAATGAAGCTAACATTTAAGTTAACTGCAGAAGTTTGAAACAGAGAAGTTATGTTTACAGACACACATACACACAATTGTACTGAAGGCAATCTTTAATGTATGCTATTGTAAACACAGTACCATTTAAAAGTTTTAGAACAGAAGATTTTTTAATCTTTTAAACGATTTTTTTCATGTTTATTGATGAAATGATTTATGCAGTTTCATTGTTATTATATGGTATTGCACTCTATTGTTTTTTAAAGGGCACCTTTGATGAAAATCTTTTTTTTTTTTTTTTTGGAGCTGTGTGCAGGTATAGTGTGTCAACAGTCATATTGACATATTGAGATGATATAAAGACAATATGTCTCTTTTTACAAATTTCTTGACGTTGACATGTGATCCAAATTCCTCCAAATACCAAGGCCAACCACAACGTGATGTAGGAGTGTGGTTTCCCCACCCACCAAATTGATCGACAGTCGCATATTAACATGTTTCCGTAGTAACGGGTATAATCATATTCACAAGACAGGAAGTGTGCAAAGCATCTGGGATAAAAAGATCTGTTGAGCTCACTGTGATCATAAATCATCATCAAATGTGATCAAGAATGAGTTTTACAAGTTTAAAAATACAAAGTACTTCTCTTAAATCTAGAAAAGGGTGTAAAATAGGTGTGCTTTAAGGGTAAAGAAAGATACATCTGTATGCTTCGAGAGGATCGCAAGCAGATGATTGCTTGCAGCTGGTCCCGCATTATTCAATTTATGATTCACCAATCAGACAATTCCTAAGCCGCTATAAATACCCTAAGTTCCATATCACAGCTATCCATGTCTTCATTTTAAAGAATCCCCCCTTCCACCCCTACTCATCCTCCTTTCCTAGATGGGTGGCATGGTGGCCCAGTGGTTAGCACTGTTGCCTCACAGCAAGAACGTCACTGGTTCTAGTCCTTACCAAGCCAGCTGACGTTTCTGTGTGGAGTTTACACGTTCTCCCCGTGCTCACATGGGTTTCCCCCGGGTTTCTCGGTTCCTCCCACTGTCCAAAAACATACAACTTAAGTTAATTGACTAATCCAAATCGGCACCATAGACATGTTCCTAGTAAGTAGTTATCTTTTCATAGCAATCACTATCTGTTCATTAGCTACCCGCAGGGGAGTTCTCAAGATCTACCTGAGCTCAAACTCTCCTCTCGCCTAGCAAACGGGAGGGAGCCCCGGGCTCAAGGATCTTATGAGCTCAGGGCTCTCAGGACAGCATGCCAAACAAGCTTTTTAATAAATAAGAGCTAAGTGTGAACTCTTGAACTTGTATTTATTTTATTGACCCAATAAATAATTATTTCACACGTATGTAATTATCTTGAAATTGTTTAATTACTGTATATAAGCAGAAGTAAAAAAGCAGAAAGTAATGCTTACTTTTTTATTACTTCAACTTGTTGCAAAAAAGCAACAGTTGCAGCTCATCTACTAAAGAAAATGTGGTCATTGCTTTTAGTTAGTTACTCCACAACACTGGAAGCTAAGGCAGTAGATTAGATATTCTTTTCCATTTAAAAGCCAAGCCGTGCACCACATCGAGGCAAGAAACAGGGAATCTAATGAAAAGTTACATAACGATCTGCGTGTCTGAGTGTGATAACTTCATCTTAACGTAACTGGATTAGAGTGCGCCCATGCGAAATGAGAGAATATTCAAGCTTTCTGTATATCAGGTGGCTAAGAATGATCACTTCTCCCAGAAAAACTGTTCAGCGGAACTGCAGAGCTGATAGGATCTTTCATCATGTCTTCTCACTGTAGTTTGGCAGAAGGCATCCACTCCAGCCAGGTGATTTGCCCCATTTCAAGTAAAAAAAAAAAAAAAACATACTTAGTGTAACTGATGAAGCTCTTTCCGTTTCTGTCTCTCTCCCATCTCATATTCCTCAACACCACCTCTGGCAGCCCGAGGTGTGAACCCTGAGAGCTCACAGCAATCCTCCTTCGCCACAGGAGAGATATTTCAGAGACTGGAGACTGCGGACTCTTGGATGAGTGTCAGATCCGACTAGCGATTCATTGTAGTAGCTGGAGGTGCAGTGCCATGCAACAGCACACTCCAAATTGAAGTTATCCTTTAGTCCTGACCTTGGATGAGCTTCCCACAAATGCCAATGCAAAAAAAAAAAAAATCCAACCCCATCTCAGACTTAGTTCATTTGGATCAGATCAAAGTCGACTTTTATCAGTGCCCGATGGCGCTCCGCTCATACCACTTTCTGGAGAACGTACGTATGCTTTCCATCCAGCTTCAGTTAATCATTCTTTCACTCACTCTCTCGCTCCTTCACTCTTCCGACTGGGTAATTGCGTATTCCGGTCTCTTATTCTGCAGTCATAAACGTTAAACAGGAATACTGTTTATGGTAATGATTCTTCCATAAGCACCACGCAATACGTGTAATTATATGACTCTGTCTAGTCAAATTGAGATGAGAGCAAATTTCAAGGGTTTCATTAAGATGGCAATTTCTTGGAATTACTGAATATTCCGGAGGCAAAATGGCTGCTGAGATTAGAGGAGGTTGCTTGAGAATTACTCATTTCTAAACCATCTGCTTCTCGAATTACGCATTAGGCAAACTGTTGGTTCACAGTGGACTCTTATTGAATTAGGGTTCAGTCATTGTGTTAAGGGCGGCCTGGCACACCAGCGCACCGTGATCGCAGGCCTCAATCTTCTTTCTCATTGCTGTTGCTGAGCTCCGCAAACCCCTTCATTTATCTTCCGGCTGGAGAGGAGAAAGAGGACATTAAAATCACTCCAAACTGGATGGGAACAGACAGTCCTGTCCCTGTCTTCACTCCATTTGTTAAGTTATGTTAATTCTTGTCAAAACCATTCAGTGAGAGAATGACCCAAACCCATCTGCGCTTGTAGACAAACCTCCTGCGGGAAAGTGGATGGGGAAGAGGTTTAAGGCCCTGTTTACAACTATTATTAAGATCCCTTTAGGTCGATCAGATCACAAGTTGACATGGAAGACACATTCCTGCTTTCACCTAGACTTTAAAAATGCCTCTTTTGCCCACTGTCGACAGTCTTTCTAATGACGGAGGACATATGGCAGGTGTATGTACAGGCTGTTTCCATCTAATATTGCAAAATAATTGAGTATATTTTTTTTCTTTTGTGTGTGTATATACAGTTGAAGTCAAAGTTATTAGACCTTCTGAATTATTAGTCCCTCTGTATATTTTATTCCTCAATTTCTGTTTAAAAGAAAATAATATTATTCAACACATTTCTAAACATGATAGTTTTAATAACTAATTTCTAATAACTGATTTATTTTACTTTTGCCATGTTGACAGTACGTAATATTTTACTAGATATTTTTTCAAGATGCTAGTATTCAGCTTAAAGTGCAATTTAAAAGCTTTCCTGGGTTAATTAGAATAATTAGGTAAGTTAAGATAATTAGGCAAGTCATTGTAAAAAAAAAAAAACTTGCTTAAGATTTTAAATTTGACCTTAAAACAGTTTTTTTTTTAAATGAAAAACTTTTATTCTAAGTGAAATAAAACAAATAAGACTTTCTCCAGAAGAAAAATGTTTTAGTAGGCACGTCATTCAGATGAGGGATAATAATTTTGACTCATCTAATTTTTGTATCGATTTTACATTTGAACTAATTTAATAAATATTTTACTAAAATATTATACTATTATACTATACTATACTAACTTAGAGTTAAATCATTCATCTTTTGCATGGGATACCCTTAGAATAAAACCACATGAGCTTCACAGGTTAAAATGTGAAAGACGTGAAGCTTACACAAAGTGTGAAACTTTTTGTTCTAGAATGCTTTTTGTTTTCCTTTCAGGGATCACGTGACATTTGTTTTAGTTACTGAAATATGCAGTATATGATTGACAGCATATTCTATACATGAAATAAAATATTCATAAACCTGTATTTCACTAATTAAATGAATTAATTCTGAGAGCTGCTCTCTGAAGATTTACTAAATTTTAAAAATGTAGTCAAATTCCAATTTATTTTATAAAAGAAAACATTGTAACACTTAATAACTGCACTAAATAAATGTAATAATAAATTACAATAGGAATCTGTTTTTTTCACATGCACAGGAAGAAAAAAAAATCCACCTTGCTTTATAATAAAGCTTTTATTGACATACATAGTAACTTTTATTAAATGCCTGAAAAAATAAAATGTATACATGTTCATTTAAATAGTTTAATCAATTACGAACTCATTCTAAATCATCTAAAAAATCACCAACTACTCTTAAATAACGGGCTTGTAAATAATGCAATCATTTATTTATTGATGAAAAAATGATCATTAACAAAATATGAAATCAGTAAGCACATGATGTATGTGCTTGTAAGTTAAGAATATATCAGTTGTGGTATTTATAAACAGCTTACTAATGTTTATTTATGTAGGGTTAATGCTTAACATATGATGAACTATTTGCTTATACAGTACTTAATAAAAGATTGATAGTGGGCAGTTATTATAATCTGTATATTCAGGCAAAATGAGCAATTGTTTGCATTTATTTTCCACACTATTTTTTCATATTAAATTATTTTATTAAGGCAGCATAGTCATTTAAAGTTTTGGCATTTATAAAGCCACTGAATTCTTTTTTGTATCATATAAACATTAAAGTGAGATAACAGAAAATGATACAGAAAGCAGTAGGAGACATGGAGAGCTTTTCCTTCAAACCATATTACTATTTCAGACAGCAGTTCGACCACGTGAGCATTTATGGTGAAAGCAATCGGATGTATTCTGCAGTTTGTGTCTTTCGCTAACTCCACAAGTGGCCGAAAGTGGACAAACTTCAGATATTTCAGACCCCTGTATATGGTGTCATCCACTTGTGATCATATCATCAAAAGTGCATCTTACTACCACGTCTAAACAAGGCCAAAGAGCATGTCTTTAGCCTCCTCCCTTCCTTTTGACAAGCGTGAATTAGGTGTCAAGCAGATTCCCTCAGACTTTAATTGAATCTCCCTTCCCTCCCGCTGGAAAAAAAGGGGGAAATCTGAAGTCAAAATAGCCTATTAGGTTTATCAAGTCGTGTTTTGTTGGGTTTGGCAGCATCATCTCTACATCCCGCCCTCACCCTCCTCACACCACAGTTGTTTATGAGGTGAGATTGGGTGGGATGTTGTACAAGCACACCGCTCTGTGCTTTCTTGCTTTTCGTTATCCTCTAATAAGTTGTGGCCTGCCGTTTTTTGTTTTTTGAACTCCCCCAGGAAATCCTCTCGGCTCTCGGGCTCAGGCCACAGATGAGAGCGGGAGATTGCCGTGGGTAAACAGGGAAGGCTGATCAACTCCTCGTGACTGGATTACCAAGCGTCAGATTGCTCAGTCGAGACATCCTTCCCCTCGCTTCCTTTCCCTTCTCATTGTGTTTTTTTTATCAAGTGAGATGTTTGGAGTGAGGATGAACCCGCGGGCTGATAAAACACTACACGGACCGTGAGATGTAACAGAGAGATCGCATGTTCTCCTTGCTGTTAGGGGATCCCAACGGATGAGTCGTATTAAAAGTAACAGATTTCACATTTTCGATTTGTCAAAAAATATGAAAACTGATACAAAATTTCACACAGAAAAAAAGTCATTTTCACCTTTCTGTTTTACCTTCAGAAAAAAGGATGCCTGGCATATAAGAGGGAAAAAATATACTTATTTTTAAATAATGAATATAAGCACATTGGCTTAGTGGTTAGCACGTCTCACAGCAAGAAGGTCGCTGGTTTGAGTCATGGCTGGGCCAGTTGGCATTTCTGTGTGGAGTTTGCATGTTCTCCCTGTGTTGGCGTGGGTTTCCTCCGAGCGCTCTGGTTTCCCCCACAGTCCAAAGACATGCGCTATAGGGGATTTTGAATAACTAAATTGGCCGTAGTGTATAAGTGTGTGTGTGTGAATGGGTGTGTATGGGTGTTTCCTAGTACTGGGTTGTGACTGGAAGGGCATCCGCTGTGTAAAACAAATGCTAGAATAGTTGGTGGTTCATTCTGCTGTGGTGACCCCTGATAAATAATGGACTAAGCCTCAGGAGAATGAATGAATGAATTAAAAAAATATTTGTATAAATTCAATAAACATTGTTTATGCTATGCGTAAAATACTAGATATGAAATAATCCTTTTGTCAGCTATTTATTTATTTATTTATTTATTTATTTATTTATTTATTCATTCATTCATTCATTTTCTTTTCGGCTTAGTCCCTTTATTAATCCGGCGTCGCCACAGCGGAATGAACCGCCAACTTATCCGGCATTTGTTTTACGCAGCGGATGCCCTTCCAGCCACAACCCATCTCTGGGAAACACATTCATACATTCTCATTCACACACATACACTATGGACAATTTTAGCTTACCCAATTCACCTGTACCGCATGTCTTTGGACTGTGGGGGAAACCGGAGCACCCGGAGGAAACCCACGCAACCACGGGGAGAACATGCAAACTCCACACAGAAATGCCAACTGGCCCAACCGGGACCTGCCCCAACCGGGGATCGAACCAGCGACCTTCTTGCTGTGAGGCGAACGTGCTACTCACGCGCCACCGTGGCGCCCCCTATATATTTATTTATTTATTTATTTATTTATTTATTTATTTATTTATTTGGTTAGTTAGTTAGTTAGTTAGTTAGTTAGTTAGTTAGTTAGTTAGTTAGTTAGTTATTTAAATGCCAGTTTCTACTCCCTTTGTGCAAACTACATAAAAAATATGATTTAATTGCATCCATGTGGTAATCATAAATACTATGGAAGTAACCTGATCCGTATATTCAATCTGTTCAGTAGTACTTTATATATTTTCAAGAGTTCACACTTAGCTATGCTTAGCGTTTATAGCAGGTTTGGCATGCTGTCCCGGGATAGAACCCTGAGCTCGGAGATAGGAGGAAGATGGGGTGGAAGGAGGAGATGGGGTGGAAGGGGGGATTCTTCCAAAACGAAAGTAGAGCAGTAGGGAAAAAATGGTCAGTTTATAGTAAGCTTGGATCGCTCTGATTGGATTATTGATAATTACAGATGATCAGCCAGGCGTGCTTAATCATATCACGTGCTCCTCTCGAAATTAGCTTATGAAACTTCACTTATTCAAAATATCACTTCCAGAAAAGATTTCTGTTCAACACAATAAATTATTGCATATTTAAAGGAAATATTAAATATTGTGTAGACAAAAAAAGATCATTTCTAAACACTCGGCCTTGGATGTGCAGAAAAGCATGTCAGAAATCTGCGATGTTGGTAATTAATGACGTGGAGATCATTGGTGTCTTTCATTGGCTGGCTCTAGAGCCCCGTCTCCTGTCTATTTTCTCGCAGCACTTCTCTTCAAACTCTTTAATTTCCGAGGCGAGTGTGAGATATTGATGAAAAATTTTGCTCCTCCTTTGCTCTGTGAAGAACCAATCAAGTCCACAAACCAGCATTAACTTTGGGTTGTCATGGATCCCTACACTTGATCAATAAACTTCACATATCATTACGCCACGCAGCCTCAGAGGCCTGCCTTGTTCTGTGGGTGAAATGGAATAAATCTTTGTTAAAAATTGCTTGTGATTCGCACTTTTAGTCTTGAGGGCAAAGTGTATTTCTTCAGCTCGGGCTCCAGACAGCTCACAGCTTGTGCCAGATTCGTTTGAGTTATAGTCGGGACTGTAGTTGTCAAAAGAATATAAACAACAAGGCCCTCGTCGTCAGAGCTCCACTGTCACACTCGTAAATGTTTAACCATTTTCAGTCCCACGCTTGCTATTTGCATCACTTCTGTTTGTTGGTCCCTGTCTGTAGTTTAGAGGTCTTATTCTGGAGAGGTCGATTTCAAAGAGGCATGAGTATCTCTTGCAGGCTGCATTCAAAAAATTGTAAATGTTACAAAATATTTTTTATCAGCTTGCATACCTATTGTATGTTTAACTACAGTCGAATCACAAATTAAAATACTTTAAGACTTAGTACTAATAGATCATGTACTCTGTTCATTGGCTAGTGTATGAAGTTTTAAAGATCATTTTGGAATTCAACATTGTCATCTGAAAGCCTTGTAAGCTTAATAAAATGTTACTTGTAAGCCGTAATTAAATTTGCAAGTGCATGAAATGAGTAGTAAACAGGTACATAGTACTTTAAATGTGTAGTATTTACAGTACACTTTTCCTTTGTGGAATTTTCAGTGTGAACAAAAAGAAGTGTCCCAGTATTCAAATTGTGATGCACACATTATGATCCATATGTTTTAAGGCCCGTTCACACTGGGACATGTTTTTGCTCGTGTTTTTTCGTCAACGCCTCGTGACTAAATAAAGCGAGCTAATGTGATCGTGCAAACTAATGCACAAAACGCCAGGGATAAAAAATATATTTTTAAAGAAATGCATCATGCGCGTTTTTTGGGGGGGGTTATTTCGTGTTGATGAAAAACTTTTCCACCAATCAGATTAGGACTTTTGTTGAAGCTGCTGAGTTACAGTAAACACCACTTGGAGGCGCTTGAGTGCAAAACAGTCGAGGTGATTCAGTTTCACTTTAATGAATGAAGATGATGACGCAAAGAGGCAGATGGAGCTGCTTTTTTCATTGGTGTCTGAACAGAAAGAGCTGTATA
Source organism: Danio albolineatus (assembly GCA_903798035.1). Classification (NCBI taxonomy): domain Eukaryota; kingdom Metazoa; phylum Chordata; class Actinopteri; order Cypriniformes; family Danionidae; genus Danio; species Danio albolineatus. Next base: position 1,399,284 of record CAIGQQ010008883.1, read on the forward strand.
AGAAACGCAACAGCAACTACAATAATGTCAGTAGGAGTAGAGAGTAGCGAATAGGATTTGATGATGAGTTTCATGTAACTTTTCTTTCATGGCTTGCATGTTCATTAAGCGCCATCTAACAGTAATGTCAGGGGGTAACTTTGCACGTTCACTCTGCTCAATGCTGATGAAAAATCGCCTGGGTTTGAATGCAGAAAAGCATCTCGAAAAACGCTGAGCAAAAAGCTTCCCGGTGTGTACAATCCTTTATATGTTCATACCAAACTAATTAAACGGTACTAAATTCTGTACTTGGGCGCCACGGTGGCGTAGTGGGTAGCACGATCGCCTCACAGCAAGAAGGTCGCTGGTTTGAGCCTCGGCTGGGTCAGTTGGCATTTCTGTGTGGAGTTTGCATGTTCTCCCCGTGGTTGCAAGGCTTTACTCGGGGTGCTCCGGTTTCACCCACAGTCCAAAGATATGTGGTATAGGTGAATTGGGTAGGCTAAATTGTCCATAGGGTATGTGTGTGAATGAGTGTGTATGGATGTTTCCCAGTGATGGATTGCAGCTGGAGGGGCATCCACTGCGTAAAAACACATGCTGGATAAGTTGGTGGTTCATTCGCTGTGGCGACCCCGGATTAATAAAGGGACTAAGCTGAAAAGAAAATGAATGATGAATGAATTAATTCTGTTCTTTCTGTTTTTGTTTAGTTTACATATTTCTAGCAATACACCCCGTTTCTTATTAGAGCTAATTAAAATGGCATTGCATATGATACTTGTCATGTGAATTATATGTATGATGCCCTTAATGTTTTAATGCCCTTAAATCATTTACTTCACCACTGACCACTGAGTTTCTTTTTCTGTTGAAGATATTTAGATAAATACCTTCCCATTGATTTCCTAAGAGTACTACTATGGAAATCAATGGGCAGATATTTTCTAAATATCTTCTTTTGTGTTCAATCGGGGGAAAAAATTAAACAAGAGAAGAGTGCCTTTGCATTTTTAGGTGAACTATCCCTTCTGTTAGTTTGTTGGCAGTCAGTAACACAGCATCTCTTGACTCTTTCTTTCAGATTCACAAGCAGGAGCAGAAACGCAGAGATCAATGGACCATGCCCTTATCGGAGGTGTGGTGGCCGTCGTGGTCTTCGCCATGTTGTGTCTTCTCATCGTTTTGGGCCGATACTTTGCAAGACACAAAGGTAATTCAGACCCCCACCCCAGCCCCCAGACTTCCTTTCGGCATGTTTTCAAGGTCAATAGACTTTCTAATTATTTTGGATAAGATTCTGGATTGGCGAAGAAGTCATCCTGGCGTCGAAGCTCTGCGGGTGCTTTGAATTGGCCCGTGGCTACGACCACATTAAGGCCGCTATCCCTCTGAGTGCACCGCGCTGTTGTGTTCTGTAATATAAAGTGGGCACAGCATCTCCGCTTTTCATCAGGGCTACTGCCTTCATTATCACGCCACAGACTGCAAGGATGGGAATAATCCCATTCGGAAATGAAGTTTGAAGTGGATCGCTTATTCCCATCACCTTGCAACACTTTCCAAGGTTAATTCTAAAGCACAAAGTCAAACCGAACCCAAATCTGGAGAGGATTTTATGGAAATGTCCTCAATTATTAGACACAAATAACAGGTTTATTCTAGCAAGTACGTGTCAGACTGGATTTTCGCTGCTTTTCTTGTTTGTTTTATCTAATAGCGCTCGATCTGGAGGGTCAGGTTTCGTCTGCCTCGCCTCGCTGTAATCAAAGTGTCTCCTATCATGGGGACGTCTTACCTGTAGTTCTGACACATGAAAGACAGTATAACGCAACCAAGTGCAGCACAGTGAAATTAATGCCTTATTTGTTGGCAGGTAAAGTCCCTGCAATCGACCCTCACTCTAAATTAGAGAAGCTGCTCCAGATGCTCTTTAATCTCTTTTAAAACCTTGCAATTGCATCAATCAGAGGCCCCGAGGTGCTGGAGATATTGCTTTTATCAACACGCTTTTTCTCTGAATCCCACACAGGCACCTACTTCACACACGAAGCCAAGGGGGCAGACGACGCGGCGGATGCCGACACGGCCATCATCAACGCCGAAGGGGGCCACAACAACTCGGACGAGAAGAAAGAATACTATATCTGAGTCCTGAGGCCTCTGTTGTTCTTAATATTTTCTTTTGTTTTGGTTTTAGCGGGAGGGGGTGGGGCATGGGGGAACTGAGATCTTTATTTTGTTTTTCGTTTGTTTGGTTTCTTTCCTGGGGATTGAATGATGTAGAATGCTACACGGGCAGCTGAGAAGATGTAGGTATTTGTGTTATACAGCGGGGTCAGGGGTGGGCTTTGGGGGGGGGGCGGGATACCAGACGTTGCCAGTTATGAGTGTAGAAAGTGTCACCACACAGCAACCTCCCCAACTGCTGGTATTTTTCGTTAGTTTCTCAACCATTTGCAGAAAATTCTGTGCCTTGTTCTAAATTTCTTTTCTTAGTCATGCTTTACACGCCATCCATCATTTACAACGCGACCTTAAACCCCCCTCCCCAAAAACACACATACACCTCCATCTCTGATTATATCTTTTGGCTTTCCTACGAAGGTACATGAACGCACACCTCAATACATTCCCCTACACTGTGGGCATCTCCATCTCCTGTGCTAAGAGCAGGCCTAGTCACGTGATTCACTCAATCCCAGGTCTTCAGCATCATCAAGGGAAGTGCAAGCAGTTTCCTTCCTTCCTGTTCCCTTAACAGTTTGATGAGAATTGATCCTGAACGTTGCACCTGTTTCATTCTGACAAGCATTGCAGTAGAAATTACTTTACCTATTTTTTCCACTTGTACAGTACGTGCCAGTACATTTGAAGCATCACTACAGAGCATTGGTGCAGATGATTCCTGCTACTCTGCGCTTATGGAGGCTTATCGCCGAATCCCTTACAGAAAAACCACTTGAGCGTTGCATGTCCAATCACATGTTAAAGTCATGTGAAATATGTGGTTTTTGGAATATTTTCAGGTGAAACCCATGTGAACATTTGTGAAAACGTGCTCACGTGTGTTCCAAATGAAACGTTTCAAATATGTTTCATATGAGTTCCACATATTCTGCATTTGATTTAAACATGTAACTGCATATTACTTTTTCTATAAGGGAAGCCTTTGCAGGTATTTATTATTTCAGTATAATGTTGTCATAGGTTTTGTTGCCGTTTTCATCCAGAAACGTTTCCGCACATGCCATAATGATGAAATGAGAGTCGCCATCACTGAAAAAGGTCTAAACGCTGTGGCTTACATTTTCTTTTTCTCGTTTTATGCTGTAGTTTTCCATGCAGGGCTGGTGAAGGTGACCCTCTAGCACACGTAAATAACTACCTAAAATTGTGTCAAATCGAGCAGTTTTCTTTCGGTTTATGAGTCGGTTATGTTAGGCTCAATGGGGGATAAGCGCAGCAACCATCACGTTTGTACAGAGAGGGAAGATTTGGAAATGATTTGATTTCTATAACTTTACTACCTTAAAATACATTTCAACAGCCAAAAAAAAAACAAAAAAAACAACATCTGCATTTGTGTGTCTCGTTTGTAGGCGAGTCAGTGAGGATGTGACATTGATGTTAAGCAGTCCAACAAGTGTGTAATGGTATATGATTGCCTGTCAAGTTAATTGCCTGTTTGTTCTTCCTCAGAGGAAACAATGGCAATCGCAGCTAGCTTATCCTAGTGATATTAGTATTTGAATATAAACTGGCCAAATATCCCAGACTCTGTGGTGCGGGTGAAAAGAAAGCATCACGGTGAAATAATTTTCCCTTAAAGTGTAAACAATGTGTGTTTTATTGTTTATAATTGCTGTGAGTCGCTCCTCCGGGTTCCTGCTTTTGCATAATAGCGCTGGGCTTGAAATGAGGTTAGTTTGAACGGAGAGTGAAACAAGCAGTCTTTTATTACTAGGACAGTAAAATAAGACAGAAAAGCTTTTAATAACATTCCAAATATTTTAGGCAAAACCGTCTACGATGTAATTAGCCTCATATGTGGATTTTCCCCTATATTTACAATCGCTGTCAACACATGACGCTAACCAAAAAAACAACACGCTCATGCTTTCTTCGCTCCTGTGAACGCATTAGACATTTCACCGAAGCCTAGCTACAGACGTAGCACCCGTACATAATGTAAGGTGGCTTAAGATGTCTACAGTACTTTTCCTAAAGAGAAGTATTTCTTCTCATTTCCTCATGACTCTCTCTGTAGTGTAAGTGAATTTAGACGCCATAGTTTAGCCCTGCTGAAGTCAGCCTCAGTGTGTAAATAAAAACGGCGAGGTTGAGGGGGGAAAACACACTCTTGTTTGCTTTTTCTTATTTAAAAAGAGGAAAAAAACTCCACTTTTAGAGTATGTGCATTAACCATGGGAAAACACTTTGGACACGTTTGTTTTATGTAGAATACAAATCCGAGGGAATGTCTTGCAGCTTGATGGTTACCGTTGCAGTTGAGATATACAGTTGTGTGGCTTGTGCTTAACTAGTGAGCATCATTTAGCTTTGGTCTGGCAGCTTCTGAACAGGATTTCAGACATCCCTTCTCCTCTTTTTGCGTTTGTGAGAGACATGACATCAGTATACTAATTTGTGGTATTTAGACTGGGCCGATGTACATTTTGTTCAACTTGTTATGTTAGACCTGTTTTAAATGTGATTAATGTGGTTTAATCCACTCTACTAGGCGTTGGAGGACTTGGAGGGGAAGACGCAGATCTCTTTTTGTCGTCTGTCTCTTGTACAGCAAGCCGAAAAAGGTCAAGTTGAAAGTGTCCAAATACAACTACTTGTTTTGAGACGTGAACCGGGTTTCAGTTTCGTCATTGTGTTTGTTGTTTTCATTGCTTTTGTAATGCCCCTTGTTTGATAGTGCAACAGTGTTACTGATTGAAACTTTGGTTTCTTTTGTTTGATCTTGACAGTTTGGTTTTTAAGCCCTGTCTCAGGTTCACGTACGATAAACAGTATATTTGCATCTCAGGAAGAATGCAAAGTTACAGCCCATGATTAAGAAATCAGACAATAATTACAAACCGGATCAAGCTGGATCTCAAATCAAATGGTGAATTTTATATTTGAACTACATGTTTTATGTCTTTGTTTTTGTTGTTGTTGTTGATTTGGTGCACTGTAAACGTGTACATAGGGTACACACTGTTAAGTATTATCTTTTTTTAGTCCAACTTCACACAGAGAGGATAGGAAAGGACAGACCAACTCAATCTCATGAGAAACGTAATTATTTTATGAGTTGAAATTCAATCAAGCATGAAGGTTCACCCCTAAAATTAACCCTCATAGGGGCACAAGCGGATTACACAAATATGTATGAATTATAGTATACAGTTTAACACACAAACAAACACACAGAAAAAAGTAAAATAGTTACAAGATACCATGAGAGAGTGTTGGGGAAAATGTACTAATCTGAATTCAGAGTTGACATGTTTCTCGTTCTGGTTCCAGATAGTTTGAGAACTTTTATCATTCATTGTTTTTAGGTTGGTTCTTTTTTTGTCTTTCTGCTGTACTTGGGCAATGTTACTGTGTATTAATGAAGAAAAAAAATATCCACATTCCCATACACATTTTGTATTTGTTCATATTAGACATTTTTACAAAAAAAAATGGAGAGTTCTTGTCTTAATAAAAAAGAAAAGATATTAATGTTCAAAGTAATGGCTGGTATTGGTGGTGTTATTTCCTGTGTTGCATGCCTTGAAAATCGTATTTGTCCATTGAAAGTGTGTCTGAAACTTTCAGAAGTGTCAATGAAAAGATCTATTTTGCTGTCGTCAGGGATTTACACAGCACAAGGAACTGAATCCGTTTGACATCTGACAGAATCTCATCAGGAAAATGTGGTACGTTTATCTTACAGGATGCTTGTGACGTTAATGTTTAAGATTCTCCATCTTCCATACAGTTTTATCCTTGAATGTTCGAAGAATATCTTAAATCATATGTTTCTAAAAATGTCTTCAATATTGAGGTGCATATGTTCCTCACAAAGTCACTGTTTGGATTTAAAGAAACTGCGCACAAAAAATGAAAATGTGGAGAGCTTGTATGACTTTCTTTTTATTCTGTTGGACAAAAAAAGAAGATATTTAGAAAAATGTTGGAAACCAGCAGTAGCTAAGGCATAGTAGGAAAAAACTACTGATTTCTAACATTGTTCCTAATATTTTACTTTGTGTTCAACAGAAGAACCTTAAACATGTTAAAGGGTGAGTAGATAAGGACAGGCTTTTCATTTTTGGTTGGACTGTACCTTTAAATAAGTATAGTGACTGATGTTTCCAACCCAGTCTCATTCTGAAAGCATAGTCCCATGTACATTTCTGGAGGCTGTGAAATACGTCCCGGGAGGTACACATTTTTGCACTTTTTGTTTTCGTCTCATTTTTACCACGTTTTCAGACTTTACCACATTCTCACCCTGTTATTTAATGGTTTATTAAATTTTTTTGATTCTGTTTTGTCTTACCTGCTTTCTGGAACCGCTCTTTACCTGACTTGAACCCAGGTAATGGTCAACTCCTCTCTGCATCTCAAGTCCGCTGATGTACATGGTGAGCTAACGGGACAAACTGATTGCAGAGGGAAAGTCGTCCACACGGAGGTAAGCGGTCAGCTGGTAAGGGCGAAAAAGAACGGCGTCATACCACCCTGTAGCGTGCCATACGTACCTCTAACTACATAGTGTGCGGTCTCCAGAAATGTACATGGGACTACGTTTTCAGAATGAGCCTGTGTTGGATGATTCTGTCATAAGTTTGGCGACAGTACTTTCAGCCTTAACTGATGTGGTATGTACCTTTGTTGTAATGCAGTGTGTTTTTGCAGTATGTTTTTTGCAGAATGTTAAAGTATGTTTTTTTTATTTCTTTTATGACAATGCAAAGTGTGGCCATTGATGCAACATAGGCTCATTCTGAAAACTTAACCCTATATACATTTCTGGAGATTGCGAATTATGTAGCTAGAAGTATGTATGGCTGTGTTTCGTCTTTAAAACCAACGCTACAGGGTGGTATCATGCCATTTGTTTTTGCACTAGCAACTGACCTCTTACCTTTGTATAGACGGCTTTCCCGCTGTTACTAGTTTGTCCAGTGGCTCACAGCGTACGTCGGCGGACTTGGGATGCAGAGAAGAGTTGACCATGACGATGGGATTTGAGTCTGGCGAAGAGCGGTTTCAGAAAGCATGTAAGACAAAAACAATAGCCAAAAAGTAAATAACAGGGTGAGAATGTGGCAAAATATGAAAACGTGGTCAAAAGGTTTTTTTCTTTTTTGGAATTGCTTTTCAAAACACTGTTGGTTGGGTTTAGGGACGTGGGTGGGTGGAGTCAGTTGGTCAATCAGTCAGTCAATATCGGCCTTTACGAGAAATTGGATTTACATGAGAGGAGCAGACATGAATGCCACTCGCGAGGTAAATTTAAGATGTCAAAAATCCCACACAGCGGCCTCTGGTGAATCCACAAAAACAAAAACTGGAAAAAACATACCTCCTGTGACGTATTTGGTTCTCTCCATAAATATATATAGGGCTACGTCTTCAGAATAAGCCTGGGTTGCATTAATCTGTTTGAATGGAAGACTCAATAGCTTATTCAGATTAAAAAAAAAAAAAAAAATTCAATACTGGATGAATCAGCATTTCTGAACACAGCATGAATACATTTACTGACAAACACATTTTTTGATGGTTGCTTGTTGCCACCTATTGATACAACAATGTTATTGATACAACCTTCATTTATTACCATAAACATCAACGTTTACATTCAAACTATTAAATATTAGCATAGTGTTTCTGTAATAATTTGTAAGTTTTTTAAGACATAAATAATAATCCTAGTTGAAAATATCAAAATATGAAGCCATTTAATAGCCATTTTAATACAGTTTAATACAGTAAATGTACAAATTTGAATGAGCCAAGAAAAGCATGTGTGTTTGGTCGTGTGTGCTGAGAGTTAAAAAAGTCCTCACTGGCCTAATAAACACACCATGACCTTTCAGCGAATGACCGTGCAGTTCTATATCTCATGTGCTTGTGATGAATCCACTCCTACAGATTCTCCAGTAAGCTAATTTCATTTCTGAATACACTTACGACAGACGCTAAAACAGCCTAGAATCTTTTACAGGTTTGCTTTCGCTTCAGAGCCAGTTGAAGAGTCGAGGCTCCCGCTTTCCCATCTCCTTATTATCCCTGGCATCTGATTCTCCAGCTCTGCCACACTTCGGCATTGTGCTTTTATCCTGCTGAACTTGGGCCGAGGCAGCCTACAGAAAGAATATCTCTCAAGGCTCTTCTCAAGCTGTCTCATGTCCGCACCCTGACCTCGCCGCCCAGTGCCAATCTCAGCGACACACTCTGCAGATGCTGACCTTGAGTTGTAGCTGTTTTTTATTTTTCCTCTTTCTTTTTTACCCTCCCTCTATATGATGCCTGGTTTTTGATTGCCTGCGCAGGAGCTCAGCACCAGGGTTGTCACATTGCCAAGGCTCAAAGTCACCCTCTGCTCAGATAGGATGGATCTGGAGGTACAGGCAGAGAGAAGAGCACAGATGTCACGTGAAATCATCTCCATTCCAGAGAGAGAGAGAGAGACAGAAGCAGATCTGGAGGAGAAGAAGGCGCTTCGTGGCTCAAGGCGATGGCAGGATTTCATCATGTCCTGTAGCTTTGCTGGATTATGGCAGAGCCTGTAAAGGTACACTATATCTGGATTAAAAATCACATTTTAATACTTTTTTGACATTTTCGTGAGCCAGTGCGATAGAGTGGCTCTCAGCACAAATCGTTGTGATTTTAGGAGATATCTCAGACAAGAAATGGAAATTCTGTCATCATTTACTCACCCTCATGCCTTTCCAAAAGCCTTTAGGTGGAATACAAGAAGAGATTTTTGATACTTGGAAGGAAATAGGTTTTGAATGTTAGAAAAAGCACTTTTTAAAAAAAAGAGGTGGTATAATGGTTATAACCTCAGTGAGAAACCAAAAAAAGAAGAAATAAAAAAGCTATAAATTATGTCATAATGTATTCTAATTTTAATTATTCATCATTCATTTTCTTTTCGGCTTAGTCCCTTTATTAATCTGGGGTCACCACAGCGGAATGAACCACCAACTTATCCAACATTTGTTTTACGCAGCGGATGCCCTTCCAGCGGCAACCCATCTCTGGGAAAATTATTTTTCATTATTTTAACAGCATATTAAATATAACTGATAACAACATTATAGTTTATTTATGTCATTATTACTGGTATTGTTATTATTAATGTTATTGAAATTTGATGTAATTCCCAATCAGATGTGTTCTGTCTAATATTCATTTGTATATATTTTATAAACTACTGTAAAAAAACAAAAAGAATATTAAGGTTTAGATATTAGCAAGTTGTAGCATTGGGTCTATATATATATATGTATATATATATATACACTGGACATGGGCGTCATGGTGGCACAGTGGGTTATGCTGTCGCCTCACAGCAAGAAGGTCGGTGGTTCGAGCCTCAGCTGGGTCAGTTGGCATTTCTGTGTGGAGTTTGCATGTTCTACCTTTGTTCTTTGGGGTTTCCTCTGGGTGCTCCGGTTTCCCCCACAGTCCAAAGACATGCGCTATAGGTCAATTGGGTAAGCTAAATTGTCTGTAGTGTATGTATGTGAATGAGAGTGTATGGGTGTATGGGTGCTGCGTAAAACATATGCTGGATAAGTTGGCTGTTTATTCCACTATGGTGACCCCTTATTAATAAATGGACTAGAATGAATGAATGAATGAATATACTGGACATACTTTATTAGGTACACCGAGTTGGACCCCTTTTGCCTTCAGAACTGCCTTAAATCCTTGTGGCAAAGATTCAGTAAGATACTGGCAATATTCCTCAGAGATTTGGTCCATATTGACATGATAGCTTCATGCAGTTTCTGCAGATTTGTCAGCTGCACATCCATTCCACCACATCCCAAAGATGCTGGATCCATGCTTTGATGCCAAATATTGGACCCTACCAATCCGAATGTCGCAGTAAAAATCGAGACTCATCAGACCAGGCAATGTTTTTTTAATCTTCCACTGTCCAATTTTGATGAGCCTGTGCAAATTGAAGCCTCAGTTTCCTGTTGTTAGCTGACAGGAGTGGCATCCGCTGTGGTCTTCTGCTGCTGTAGCCCATCCGCCTGATGTGTTGTGCGTTCAGAGATGCTCTTCTGCATACCTCAGTTGTATCGAGTGGTTATTTGAGTTGCTGTTGCCTTTCTATCAGCTGGAACTAATCTGGCCATTCTCCTCTGACCTCCTCTGACATCAACAAGGCATTTATGCCCACAGAACTGCCGCTCACTGGATATTTTCTCT
>CAIGQQ010008883.1:1409727-1425103 GCA_903798035.1 Danio albolineatus
GATGGATGGATGGATGGATGGATGGATGGATGGATGGATGGATGGATGGATTCCACATTTTCATTCTGAAATAGTAACAGTTGTTGGACATTTCATCTTTTGAGTAGCCTACAGCATATGAAGAGCAACTGCATGTAGATTTGTGAAATATTCACAGTGAAGCAACAGTGTTAAACTTATTTAATGTCATGATGTGTGGTAAATAATGTCAGAATTTCACGTGAACTCTCCCCAACAAATGGACATCAGGTCTATTGTGATCTCATATAGGGCCGCGCTCACTGTTACAGACACTAAATGGATCTATTGAAGGTAGCTGGAAAGGGGAAAGTCATTCAGAGCAACAATAGTGTCTCTTAATAGTATTGGCCCTCCACTCACTGCAGTCTGTGTCCACAGGTGAGAAGGAGACAGAATCCTGAAATTGCAGGAGATTTACAGGGATTGAGATGGAGGAATAATCCATTAAAGCACAATATAGGGGTTTCTGTCAATACAGGCATTTATAGGACTAGTCTGAACAGACTTATGACATCATGTTTGACTCGTGGAAAAATCTGATTCAGGGATTAATCACAGTGTGAATCATCTCTGATTAATCAGACTCCAGCCTTCGTCAGCATGTTCCTGATATCCAAAAGATATTTTGGGGAGCAGTTCAGACTGATTGGATTTTTTTTTTTTAGCTTTAAATCATACAGTGGACCCAAAAAGTGTACTTGGAAGTGTAATAAAATACCAACATGGTAAATCGGTTGGCATTTATTTGTTGCACAAGCAAAGCAGTCAAGCAAAAAAAAAAAAATTCAGGTTTAGTAAATAAGGTAAACTAGCATGAAACCAACTGCGGTCTTAAAAAATGCCAGACGAATGTGGAAAATTTTGCGGCTGATTGACTGACAGTGCATGAATTAGAGAACACAGACACAGCAGCTCATTTCCATAATGACCAACACAATCTACCAGGAACAGTCCAAATCAATGTACAGGCAAACAAACAGAGTGGATGACAGTAAGTCAAATTTTGGGTAATCTTCTTTCAACACAAGCACAAAATGCTATTTGGAGGTGTAAAGTAATGCTAAAAAAAATACTTCTTTAACTTAATACTGCAGACCTTAGCTTCATATGATTTATTGAAATATTTAAGGTTCAGGTTTTTCTTCAGTTAATCATTTTTTTGTTTTCTCTGGTTCATGGAGATTCATAAAATGCAAGTCTACATTAGAGTCAAAACTACATGAACAGGCTAAACAATATAACATCTACAGTAGTTCCCGACTAACAATTAAATACTGTAGTTGACTAATATTGTTTAGTTGAGCCATATGTTACGACCCTGGTCTAGGTCAAAGCCGTAACATAAATAATGCACATGACAAATAGAGTTCATTTATTTGTCTTTTTTTTTTCTTTTCTTTTTTTTTTATCACCCCCCAAAAATGTGAAGCCTATTACCTCGGTGCGAATCCACCAAAAAAAGTAATAAACAAAACACTACCTAAACACCCACAATACTGAAAACATATTTATGGTATTTATTGTAATTCTTTAAGATATGAAGGAGGAAAACGGTTTACAGACCAATTCTGAGAAATATTGTTTGTAACATTGGCTACAACAAAAATGTTAGTAATATCAGTACATACATACATGCATGACTGACTGACTTTTATGTACTTTTCAACCATTTACCTTGCATTTTTGTTAACCTGAATCGTATACAAATAATTTGCAGTAAACTGAATCTATTGTTTATGCAAAATAATGCAAACTGCTTAAATGTTTTAGGGAACTTTTGATTCCGTTAATATTTGTTGTTTAACTTAAAACCATCAAACCAGAGTTGTCTAACAGTTAACATCACTGTATGCTTTAACTCAAGACGCTCTCTTCAAAGCAGATACTACATGGCATGGCAAAGCTGAATTGTATGTATGTTCATGATATTATTGTATTTAAAACCTGAATGAGAGATTCAGTGAAACATCATAATAACAGAATTGACATATAAATAATCTTCTACTGGTGTATCCTAAGCAAATTCTGAATGAGAACAAATTAATGAGAGCTGGATAACGACATGCCTCAGTGCCTTGCAGAGTTTCTCATCAGTTGAAGTGACATCACATGGAGCCAGTCACATGCTTGTTCTATTAGTACTTTACAGATTATGTATTTAACCGCTTTTTTTTAATAGAGCAGATCAGAAAGTAGGAACAGACACTAAATTTGTTATAACTGAACTTAGTTAACATACAAAAAGGAAAATAAGACTTTATTATTTCATTATTATTGAAACTGAATGTACTGTATGATTCAGGAGGCAGAGGCAATTGAAAATATGTATGTACAATGTTTATTATGTTAATGTTAATCATGTTAGTTAATCCACTAAAACAACTTTGTTTCGGGAATCTTCAATCAAAGTCTGACCGTTTGCTTCAATGTTTGGAACAGTGGTCCTCTGTTGACATCAGTTTGATGGCTTCAGTCACAAAAATCTTCACCATGCCCCATTACCATTTGTTTGCTATGAGGGAATGATGCACAAAAACAAGGTCCCGCCATATTTTCATGACAAAAAATGTATTATTAATTTATTAATAACTATTAATTTATTAATAACTTTTTTGGAGACAAAATGTGGGTTTAAAATTCTAGAATCACCAACGTACGCACTTACAAAGGCCCAACACCACGGTTTCATCTAAAAAAAAAAATATTTAAAGGGCTTTTTACCCCTTTTTCAAGATTTAATATAAGTCTTTTGTGTCTCCAGAATGTGTCTGTAAAGTTTCCGCTCAAAACACCATCAGATTTTTTATAAGACCTTTCAGAACAATGGAATTTCCTGCTCTAAATACAATGTAGCTGTTTTTGTTGCATGTGCCTTTAATGGTAGTGTTCCCCACCCACTGTTCCCAAGTGCCCATCAGTATGCTTCATTCTCTGGCTGCATCAGATAAACAGCACAGTGACAGACATGAAGGAAGCAGATCTCATGTAATGTTTGTGGGAAATACTACAGTAAGAACTTTCCCAATGAATATTTGATGTATTTGTTGGGGAGTTGCCATGATTAGTCACACACTATGACGTTACAAAGTTCACGCATGCACACACACTCAGAGATACACACACAGCACACGCATTTAACTTTGCACGGTTTTTGCACGCAAATGTGAAAGGATACACATTAATATCCACTGCTGTATGGATATCTGTTATGTTAATGTACAAAATAAACCTGATTTAATGTCCTCAAACCAGGATTGAATCATCTTCTCTTATAATTGTACTGACATGTTGCGGTGATAAAGACAGTAAACTCGCTGTAATTCATTACAAACATGCACTGTTTTAAAAACATTTCAAGAGTTAACACTTAGATATTGTTTCATCATGATAGCAGGTTTGGCATGCTGTCCCGGGAGAGAACCCTGAGCTCGGAGACAATTGAGCCCAGGGCTCCCGCCTGGCCAATGAGCATATGAGATGGTAAGAGGTCAGGAAGTTCTCGAGAGCTCCCCCTGGTAAAGAAGGAAAAGGAGGAGATGGGGTGGATGGGGGGATTCTTCAAAAAACGAAGATGAGGGAGTAATGCTAGTCGGGCTATTTACAGTGAGTTTGGAATGATCTGATTGGCTTACTAATGATTAAAGATGAGAGACCAGCTGTGATCAATCATATCACGTGCTCCTCTCGAAATTAGTTTGTGAAACCTCACTTAAAACTTGTAAAACTTATTCTTGATCACATTTGATAAAGATTGATGATCACAGCGAGCTCAACAGATCTTTTGAACCCAGTTGCTTTGCGCACATGCTGTCTTGTTTACAAGGGCGTAAATCTCATTTAACACTAGGGGGACAATAAATATAAAATTTCCCTTGAGTGATTTTTTTGAGGGGGACACAAATAATACAGTCAAATTGGACTTATACAGATATGTCCCCACAGTTGAACACTTTGGCTCTATCATTATTATTGCAGCATGGAGACTGCGTCATTATGGTTTTAAGTTTTTCTCATGTTCAATGACAGCAGATTTTTCTTCAGATTGTTTATGTTGTGAACGGTCAACAGACTGACTCCTGAAGCAGAAAAAATGCAGGAAAAGATTTTTTCAAAGCTCATAATAACTCACTTGTTTACATTACACTTGTTAAATCGACAAATCATACTGTAAACAGGTGAGCCTGTGAGGTTCATCTCCTGAACAGCCAAAACTTTAAAGAAACTGCTCATCCAAATAAAACATTCTGTCATTATCCCTTCACACCACATGACACTGTACATCTGACTGACCCTGCTCAGCTGTCCCTCAATATTTTCCTTCTCCTTTGCCTGTGATTGACATTTGTACTTTATTATTAGTATTAGTATTTTATCATTGTGACATTAGTATGTTGCACTTTGCAGCAAGCTAACGCTAACGTTAACTAGATAGGTAATATTTCAATCGCTAATATAGCAGACACATGGAAAATATATCAGTAATCAGAATTTTTACCGCAAATAATTTATCAATGAGTCTGTATCAACAACATTAAAGAGAATCGCTTTATCTAAAGTAAATAAAGTACCCGCAGCCGCACACCTGACTTCTTTGTGTGCGCATAGTCGGAGAGATGAACCCGGGAAAGCAGGCAGTGGACCAAACCACTGTGAGGAAGAGGAGGGGGAATTCAACAGTTTCTAAATGCATTTTAAATGCGAAATGCATTTTTTTTCTACAAATACAATAATTTTAGGTATAGATACCTATATTTTTCACAATACAGAGTGCAATTTTTTTTTTACTTTTTTTGGGAGGGGGGACAACCCTCGGATGGAAGGGGACATGTCCCCCTGTCCCCCCTGGGATTTACACCCCTGCTTGTATATATGATTATACGCGTTACTACGGAGACATTTTACTACGGGGCTGTCAATCAATTTGATGGGCGGAGAAACCGCACTCCTATGTCACGTTGCGGTCGGCCTAAAACGAGAAGATACTCTTTTAACGTCAGGAAATTTTTAAAAAAGACACTTATTGTCTTTATATCATCCCAATATGACAGTGGACACACTATACCTGCACACAGTCCTGTCCAAACAGCTTACAAAAGATGGTGCCCTTTAATGGTCTACTGGATAAAATGACTTGAATGACTCGAGAGTAGGTAAATAAAAAGCAAATTCTTTCTTCAGCAAATCATTTTAAGGGTAAACTGCTTCGTACATGCACTAAAATATTTCAATTGAAAAATAGCATCTAATGCATTAAGAGGCTTACTACCAAGTACTATCAAGCCTACAGTATATGTATGCATAAATAATGACCCTTCCAACTGCATTCAGAATAAATTCCACTTCCACGTATAAATGCTAAGCCAGCAAAAACGATGCCTATACATTAGCATGCAAACTAGCATATTAGACGCTAAAAGGTAACGATGAAAAACACTTTTACCCTCAGTGTAATTTGCATAAGCACTTTCGTTCCTCTTCCTGTTGATTGAAATTGATTTGACTTCGATTGCCGATCACGCCAGTCAGCAACGTGTCAAGAAAGCGCACGCTGTTAGCTGAGAGAAAGAGTTTGTGTACAGTCTCCATTATTTCAATTTAATAAAAAGACAAACAAATCCCAGCTGGTGTCACCTAAAACATCTCTCTAGTTGCGTGTCATAAGGAGTAATAAGGCCGCTAACAGCATGTAAGTCACCGTGAGCCTTATTTCTGTCTTTGAAGTCTTTTTGGCTTGACTTTCCTCTCATCTCTTGTTAGCGGGATGCAGAGATTTCTGGCATGGCGACGGCCTCTCGGGGGGTCTGACGAATAACAGCTCTTTTTTGCGACTTCATAATGATCTCGGATCTGTGAAACAAAGCCCGTATTCTTCTTATTAGTTTTATGTTGTGCTGTAACTGCAACGACCTGCTTGCAAACCGCCGTTTCCCAGATGGCAAACATTTGCTTTGATTGTAGCTGAAGCGAGCAGCCGTTAATGAGACTTTGATGAAGGTAAGGCTGTTTGTTATATAATACACCTATATGACACCTACGGAAGTGTACTGCCGCGAGTGTAATCATCCATTCAAGCTGAAATGTGATAAAGTGCTGGGGTTGTCTGTGCATCGAGGGTGTGAAGGTGTCTTTATCAATCTTTCAGGATATCCAGATGCAGAGGCTTCCTGATGAAGTCATCTCCACTCTCGTTCCTTCTGCATGTTTGTCTGTCTTCAATATTTCATCTGCAGCCCTGTAAGTGCATCATTTTTTACTGTTACAAATGTAACACTGGTTTAAAGTAAACTTTCTACAACAGGATGAGAAGTCAAGAGACTGTTTTGGTAACACTTTTTAAGAGCCGGTTCTTACCATTAACTATTTGGTTATTACCTGCCTATTGTTATAGGATATTAGGTGTTTATTAGTACTTATCCTGTGTGATCATGTTCTACATCTATAATTATTCTAAAACTAACAACAGTAAAACCTTAATAACTATTAATAAGCAGGCCTATTAATAAGAGGCTTTTGAAGACACTATTGGTTGGGTTTAGGGAAGGAGGAGGGTGGGTCAGTCAATCAATCAGTCTGTCAGTCGACAGCAGCCTTTGGTGGATTTACATGAGAAGAGAAGGCACGAATGGCACTCACAGGGGAAATTTGAGATCTGAAAAAGTGTAAAAGTCTCCAGAAATCTATATAGCGGTACGTTTTCAGAATGTCAGAGACTGCTTAAATGTAAACATTTGAATATAAGAATGTGGTTAAAAAAACTTTAAAATCAATCAGTCTAGACCAGAATTCATCAAATTCAGGAACATTTTACGATTACAAATGCATAAATAATTTTTTGGAATAATTTGTTTGAAATAAAAACTTTTGAATATAGAAATATGACTGATCAAACTAAATTCTCCTTTTACATTTAAATGTTTTATTGACAGAGAATAGACCAGAACTTTTCAAATCATCTAAAAGATCCACGTTTATGAGTAATTTAAATAAATAAATAATAAAATCAATAATATATTTAAATAATTTTCCCTCATCAGCTATAAAGTGCATTCAAACGATATTGTTTCTCCGTTCTTTTGTTGTGACCCAAAATTACCATGATCAACATTTTTTGTAAGACAAACACCTTTCACTAACAATTTAGTGAGAAAATAGAACAGCTGCATTCATTTTTTTAGGGTTTTTAGGGCATTTGGAGTTTCATAGCCTGTTCTGTACGCTATTTATGGAAAGTGCTTGTCATGTTTGCCAATGCAACATGAAACCTTTTACTATGTTTTGTGTAATTAGAAGATCTGTAGCTGAAAAGAAAGCAAAACAAGTTTTAGGAACCACAAATAATAACTTGACTTCTAGTTGATCATTTATTATGAGAAGTGGTTTAAATGAAAGGCAAAGACCTCTAGATTACCATTATTTTACCAAAATAAAATATGATCATGCCTTGATTTTTAATTATTTAATTAGGACAGTAAGGTCTGACTTTGCTTAAACCAAAGTCTTGTCACTTAACAGATATAATGTACATTATAGAACATATGACTCCCATGAGCTTGGAGGACCGCATCCATACATCTCTGCAATGACTCTAATAACCTAATAAAGTCATCTGGAATGGCAAAGAAAGCGTTCTTGCAGGACCCTCAGAGTTCATCAAGATTTTTTGGGTTCATCTTCAATGCCTTCAATCTTACCCCAGACATGCTCAATAATGTTCATGTCTGGTGACTGAGCTGGCCAATCCTGGAGCACCTTGACCTTCTTTGCTTACAGAAACTCTGATGTGAAACTTTGAAGTATGAGAATGAGTGCTATCCTCCTGAAGAATTTGCCCTCTTCTGTGGTTTGTAATGTAATGAGGAGCACAAATGTTTTAATACCTCAGGCTGTTGATTTTGTGTGATCTCTCGCACACCCCCACACTGAATGTAACCCCAAACCATGATTTTCCTTCACCAAACTTGACTGATTTCTGTGAGAATCTTGGGTCCATGCGGGTTCCAATATGTCTTCTTCAGTATTTGTGATGATTGAGATGCAGTTCAACAGATGATTCATCTGGAAAAATCTGCAATTTTTTCCAAATGATCAACTAGAAGTCAAGTTATTAATTGTTGCTCTAACAACTGGGATCAACTACAAGACTTTTGTCAGGTAGTGTATATTAACATTTCGACAAGTAAGCAGCCCACCAGCAAGTGTGTAAAACGGCAGAAATGTACCTCTGATCCAGTCAAGTATTTCTGTTCCCCCACCTCCACATTTTGCAAGAAATATAGCTTTTTGTCACCGCTATACAGTAAGTTTGCAAATAAAGCAGCCCGCTCCGAGTTTAGGTCTGCCCTGCCAGCTTCAATAGAGCAGCATTATTAGGAGATTCCTCTCCAGCATCTCTGCGATGATTGGAATTGGCGTTCTCCAATGCCGCCGGGACGGTGGAAGCTATCGGCTGGATCCTGTTATAACAACTCAAATTGCGTTGAAGCGCAATGAGTCGACTGGAGCAGAATTGATTATTTGTCGAGGTGCTTTGAAGAATTACGCGCGCGCTTTGTTATACAGCGTTTTATTAAGTAACGCGCCGCGAGTAAATATTGTTGTCTTTTATTTGTCAGCATTACCCAGTGTGACGGTTCCACTGATGCGCTTCACGCTGGTTACTGGCAGAAGTAACTGCATATGACTGGTCATTGATAGCAGACCTAAGCCATTGAGAGCTCATAATTGGCTGAGCCTCGGCATTTGAGCATTTGCAATCTCAGGAGTCCGTCTGTGTGTGCGTGTCTTTGTCCACACACACACACACACACACACAGTCCATTTGTGGAGCTTCTCGTGGAGCTGTGGGATCTCAGTAATTGTGGTGTGTAATAGCTGATGCCCCTCTGTCAACCCTGAGCACACATCACTTTCACAACAGCCATGCCGTCCCTCCCAGGGTTTTATAAGGTCAGATTGCACTCATGTTCTCGCAACAACGTTTTTGTATTTTGTTGTTTGTATAAATGTCAGCCAGTGAAAGGGATCTGGTGAATGGAAGTGCTACGGAATCAATTAATCCGTTCACCTGGTGGTGGAGTGTTAATCTCTTTCCTCTGACGCCAAAGAGTCAGATGCAAATGCTGTGGTGATACGCCATTGCTTTTTATTATGTTTTGTCAGGAAATCCACTTTAATTTCAGTGATTTGCGCCTCCTCGGGAAAGCCTCAGCCGGGTTTTGTAATGCATGCGCACGTTCGCATCTTTAATTGCCTGTCTGCACAGCGGTCACAACTCACGGTGGTCAAGTCACATCGCCACAAATAGCACAAATGGTATTTTTACTTTCGTTTTTTTTTTTTTCTTCACTTTATCTTTAAAGTGATCTTTATCCACTGAATAGTTTTAATTTGATTTGTTCTCCATGGAGACACAACTTTGCCAATTATTGGAGAGTGAAAAGTTTGTGTCTCTGTGGGTGAGCAGGGATTGATTCGGCTCAATATGATGCACTGCGTTTCATTCCGAGAGCAGCATCCAACTGCAGAGGCTTAAAAAAAATGTCTTTTTTTTCAGCCGGAGTTTATGTGTGGAATAATTGACAACGGGCCATTGAATGGTTGGAAAATAATGCGCTGAAAATACTATTTTTGTAGCTTTATCGCTTCTCTGCTTGTAAGATGGGATATAGCCACACAAAATAATAATAATGTTCATAATAAAAATAATCACTTGTGGTACCATCCCAAAGCAGCACCAAATCTTTTCAAGCAACATCTGAAGACTCATCTGTTTCATCAATAATTCACTTTCTCCATCTACTGTATTTATCTACACCAGAAACTTACTTATAAATAATCCACTGTTCTGGGAAAACTGTGCAGTTCTGAGTGTGCTTCACACTGGTGAGTGGGCTTGACAAACCAGCTGTAGGACACACTCTCACATATGTATGCTTAAAAAAAAACGAAGTTAACTTAATTGTGTCAGCATTTACACACTGCTGCCCTAATTTTGAAGTGCTTTTTTATCCTCACTTGAAAGTCGCTTTGAATAAAAGCTTCTGCTAAATGAATAAATGTATAATAACTTAGAATAAAAATAAAACAAACTAATTCAGATTCACAGTGTAACAAGCATCGATAACTTTTTTCGTTTTGAGAATTCTGAACTCTAGATGATGGATAGGAAAGTGTAAAGTGTCTTCTTGCCAAAGAAACATGAACTGTGAATGTAGACTAAATTGTTCAGCAACTGTTACCGTTTTAGCTTGAGATGGTCATTTTTGAGAAAGTGCCTCTGATGAGGAAAAAGAAGGACATCGATACAGTCTCGGAAAACATTTTGCCGAAATGTCATTTTGCATGCTATCTACATCAAATTTAAAATATAAACTCATGAGACACTTGGCTTTTAGGTTACTATATATTTTTTCTAGATTATTGCATCGATGTTTTCCTGTGTTTGTATGTGAAAAAACAAATATTGAGCATAGTACAATTTTTTTTCTCATTACTTCATATTGTGTAGCTTTTCATATTTTTAGCCTGAAACTTTTTAGATGGACCATAGTAAAGCTCAAAGTGTCTTCTTTCCAATGATACATAAGTTATGTTTATAGCTCACTGGGGTCAACAACTGTTACTATTTAAAGTTAGGAGGGTGTAAATCCTCGAAAGTAAGTGCTGGCTAACAGGTTAAGGGTGTACTCGTACTAGGCTATCCGAACCATGCCCATGCCCATGGACGGTTCAGTTGGCCAGCTCTGGCCCAGTTGGATGAGGTGTGCCAGAGAGAGTTTTGGTTGGGCTTTGGCACGGTACACTTGTAGTGTGAGTGTAAAGCGCACCTGATTTTTGAAACTGAAGACCCGATGTCACTTTAAGGGATTGTTTCATATGGATTTAATAATCATTTTTATTTTTCAATGAACGCGAACTGTCATTGTTTATTAAAGATACCGACCCCCCACTGCATGTCAGCTGCCACCTCCAGCAAACATCCTAATATGTGCAGCACGATGACTTCATGAACATTTATGAGTGTCAAAAAAATTAAATGTGTGTCACTGCATATCAAACCACTTAAAACAGTACAAAACAATATAACTAAAGCAGTCTCCACAGT
Source organism: Danio albolineatus (assembly GCA_903798035.1). Lineage (NCBI taxonomy): Eukaryota > Metazoa > Chordata > Actinopteri > Cypriniformes > Danionidae > Danio > Danio albolineatus. The sequence continues at coordinate 1,420,853 of CAIGQQ010008883.1, forward strand.
ACTGAGTGAGAGCGCTTCTCTTCAGAACTGAACAGTCGCATCATCTATGACTTAAGCGTGTTCAGGCTCGGAAGGCAAAATCTGCAATGTGAGTGCGGGACGTGGGGGAGGAGGGACAATTGCACCTGGGCAAAGTTCAAGACAACTGTGTGAGTACACCCTAAGTCTACAAATAGTTGTATGCTATAGTATATATAAAAAAAAAGTCAGTGGATTAACTGCTAATGATTCAGCTTTTCCACCAAATGTTGGAAATATATTACAATATATATTTCAACAGGAACGTTGACAGCTCTTCAGTTTACCCCGCTCTCATCAAATGTTAATATTAACACTCCTGTGTGTTTATTTAATCTCGTGTGTAAAATGTGAAAGTGTTTGAGATGCTTCTTGTCTTGATCTTGTGTTCATTCGTTCATGATGAACAATCAGACTGTTGAACACGAGCAACCGTTGCTTTGGTCAAACTATTTTCTGCTTAACAGAGTGAAATATTGATGATTTCTAGTTTATTTGTTTATTTGCTACTGTTTTCGATAGACACGGGGGCATATTAATGGAAAATCCACGTCAACTGACAAAACAGGCGTCAAACAAGTGCCAAATTTCCTTCAAGCGTTTCACTTTGACAAAAAAAAGGAATAAAATAACGATGCTAATCTCTGTTTTGCCACTTCCACAAAGCAGGAATGAAAATAGTATGTAAATAAAGCTGGTTTTAATTATTTTGGAACTGGGTTTCCTCTTCTTTCCCTTGGAATATTTCATTTTTACATATTACCAATTCAATTTCAGTATGCAAGTTTCCACTGGTTTAAATTCAAGCCGTGTTTCATGCGAGCAGTTCATTGAGAGATACTCTCTCCTCCCTACAGCAAGACACTGTGTGCTTTTAAAAACATAATTATAAAGCGGAGGATGATCGCCACCGTTTTGATGCCGCATCCCAGCAGTCTGTGCTGCGTTCAGCTGCTAATTTACTCCATAAAGTACACAGAGGATCTGGAATAAACAGCATTTCTCCTTATAGTTCACAGACCACCTGTGGTCCTTTGCCCATCAGGGAAACAGAAGCATCCCAAGTCTTCAGCTTCTCGGAATTTAAAGCTGATAAACTTCATTAAATATTCATACGCTTGACAAAGATGTCAACTATTCTACAAGCTAAAATTAGCTGCACAGGCGCTATTTCAGGAGCGATATCCTTTTTAATGATCAGTTTTATAGGGATGGCATTTTGTTTTCTCCCGTTGAACACAAAAGAATATACTTTGAGAAATGTGGGCAACCAATTGAGTTCTGGTTTCCATTGACATTGAATTTAATTTCACTTCATTTCAAGTCAGGGTGCCATGGTGGCGTAGTGAGTAGCACGTTTGCCTCACAGCAAGAAGGTCACTGGTTCGAGCCTCGGCTGGGTCAATTGGCATTTCTGTGTGGAGTTTGCATGTTCTCCCCATGGTTGTGTGGGTTTCCTCCGGGTGCTCCGGTTTCCCTCACAAGTTCAAAGACATGCGGTAGTGTAAGTGTGTGAATGAGAATGTGTGCATGTTTCCAGAGATGGGTTGTGGCTGGAAGGGCATCCGCTGCGTAAACCAAATGCTGGATAAGTTGGCGGATCATTCCTCTATGGCAACACCCGGATTAAGAAAATGAATGAATGAATGATTTCAAGTCAGTGGGGACAGACACATTTGACAAACAAATTTGTTCCCCACATCTGGTGACATATGAAAATGTACTGAACACAAATATATAGTATATAGTACCAGCAAGAACAAAACAACTCTAATCACAGTTATTATTAATAATAATAATATTAATAAATAATAATAATAATAATAATAATAATAATAATAATAATAATAAATTTAAATGTTTTAAATATACATTTTTTCCTTTATTTTATATAACTAATGTTATATTTAATTATTAGTTCATTTTCTTTTCGGCTTAGTCCCTTTGTTTATCAAGGGTTGCCACAGCGGAATGAACCGCCAACCTATCCAGCATACGTTTCACGCAGCGGATGCCCTTCCAGCTGCAAGCCATCACTGAGAAACCTCTATTCCCACACATACACTAAGGACAATTTAGCTTACCCAATTCACCTGTACCGCATGTCTTTGGACTGTGGGGGAAACCGGAGCACCCGGAGGAAACCCACGCAACCACGGGGAGAACATGCAAACTCCACACAGAATACCAACTGACCCAGCCAAGGCTCAAACCAGTGATCTTCTTGCTGTAAGACAATTGTGCTACCTGCTGCGCTACTGTGATGGCCTTTATTAATATTATTATTAATATTATTATTATTATTACAAATAAAAATAATAGGGCGCCACGGTGGCGTAGTGAGTAGCACGTTCGCCTCACAGCAAGAAGGTCGCTGGTTCGATCCCCGGCTGGGCCAGTTGGCATTTCTGAGTGGAGTTTGCATGTTCTCCCCGTGGTTGCGTGGGTTTCCTCCGGGTGCTCCGGTTTCCCCCACAGTCCAAAGACATGCGGTACAGGTGAATTGGGTAGGCTAAATTGTCCGTAGTGTATGTGTGGGAATGAGAATGTATGAATGTGTTTCCCAGAGATGGGTTGTGGCTGGAAGGGCATCCGCTGCGTAAAACAAATGCTGGATAAGTTGGCGGTTCATTCCGCTGTGGCGACCCCGGATTAATAAAGAGACTAAGTCGAAAAGAAAATGAATGAATGAATGAATAAAAATAATAAAGACTTTTCTGTAATTTATATATAAAAAAAATCTACATTTATTTTAGAATAAATATAAATAATAAATATCTGCTATATATAATTTTGACAGGTTTTGTTGACCACTTTAAGTCAACTATTTGATTCTTGGATATGAATTAAAGCACTGTTGTGAAATTTTCTTCTTAATATAAATATATTCATAATATAATATATGATGTATTCATCAATTTAAACCACAAAACCAACAATACTAGTATTATCACTACCATCACTATTTCTGAAACCTGTCCATGTGTACCTTGATACATTTTACAATTGTGTCTTCATTATCAATAATAAGAACTATTGCAGTTTTTCCTCAGTCGTTTTGGTACATTTCTCATATGAGAATTGAATTTTGCAAAACACTAAGTGCATTTCTCAAAACAATGTGTACAAATAGCAAAACCAACCCAGGCTCACTTTGATTACTGCCCTACTGTATTTTTGGAGAGAGCAAAATACATCCCAGGAGCAACATTTTTTTTGCAGTTTTTGTATTTGCGAATCTGCTAGTGTCACGTCCCCAGTCCGTCACACCTCCTCAGAGCCATCCCAATCACCTAGACCATCATCCAGCCGTGCACCCTCACCCTGTTATTAGTTCACCACCTGATCTCACTCTGCCCCATCTACTTAAGCTCCCTTCATTCACTCTGTCTCCGTCGAGTATCACATATGGACACGATCACCCGTACCTTCCAGCGAACCCTCCTGGATACCCTCCTGTGCTCTGCATCTGCTCCGCATCTGCTCTGCCACTCGTCTTGCTCATCGTCAGCCATTCAGGGAAGTGACTAACTTTTCATGCCTCTGTTTGGATTCCCCTTTCTAAAGACTGCCTTTACCTGAACCTGAGTTTACCCTGAGATGTTACAGTAATAAATATATACTGTGTTCCACATCTGTCTCTCTCTCCTTCCTCTGATCGTGACAGCTAGAGGCTGCTGTGTATGCTTTTTCAGATCTCAAATCTCTCTCGCAAGAGCCAATCGCACCTGCTGTTCTCATGTAAATCCACCAGAGACCGTTATCAACTGACTGACCGACTGTCCGATCCCCCCACCCTCCCTCTTCCATAAACCCAACCAATAGTGTTTGCAAAAACACAGATTGACCTGCCCTCCTACTTCCCTAAACCCAACAGCAGTGTTTTAAAAAGCAATCCAGAAGAAGAAAAGCCCTCGCCTGATTTTTACCACGTTTTTTACCACATTCTCACCCTTTTATTTACTTATTTATTTTGTTTTTTTAGCTTTTGTTTTTGTCTTACCTGCTTTCTGGACCCGTTCTTCACCAGACTTGAACCGCATGTAGCAGTCAACTCCGCTCTGCATCTCAAGTTCTCTGACGTACATGTTAAGCTACCCGACAAACTGGTAAGAGTGGAAAAGCCGTTCATATGGAGGTAAACGGTCAGCGGTAAGCGAGAAAAGGAACGGGATCATACCGCCGTGTAGCATTTGTTTTAAAGATGAAATGCAGCCTTACGGTACGCAGCTC
>CAIGQQ010008883.1:1501356-1513407 GCA_903798035.1 Danio albolineatus
CCCCCCCCCCCCCCCCCCCCCCCCCCCAAAATTTCCTGCACTTCGTAGACGTTGTCGCTAAGGATGTCGGGTGGCTCTGGAGGGGGAGGCGTTCGGGGGTCTGTTGGGGAAGAAGAGACTGGGTTAGTGAAGGGCTTGAGGAGTGAGACATGAAATGAGGGTGACAAACGGTAGTGCTGAGGTAGGTTGAGTCGGTAGGTGATGGCATTGATGCGGGAATGGATGGTGAACGGCCCTATGTAGCGGGGACTCAGCTTCTTGCAGGGCAGTCGGAGGCGGATGTTCCGGGTGGACAGCCAGACCTTGTCCCCAGGATGGTCAACAGGAGTAGGAAGTCGGTGACGGTCGGCTTGGTCCGTATGCCTCCGGACTGCCCATTGGAGGTGGATATGGTCCCACACCCTCTCGCTCTCCCGGAACCAGTGATCTATCGCGGGCACTTCAGAGGCCTCCCCGGTCCAGGGGAACAGAGAAGGCTGGTACCCCAGGAAACACTGGAACGGGGTGAGTACGGTGGAGTTTTGACGGAGAGAATTCTGGGCGTATTCTGCCCACGGTAGATACTGTGACCAGGTGTTCTGGTGGCGTGAACAGTATGCCCGGAGATACCGAGCGATTTCTTGTATCTTGTGCTCGGTCTGGCCGTTAGTTTGTGGATGGTAACCTGAAGAGAGACTGATGGTAGTTCCCATGAGTCGGAAGAAGGCCCGCCAGACCCTGGAGATGAACTGGGGTCCGCGGTCTGATACTATGTCTTCAGGGGTTCCGAAGTTTCGAAATACGTGTTGGAAGAGGGCTTCAGCGGTTTCCAATGCGGAAGGTAATCCCTTGAGCGGAATTAGTTTACAACCTTTAGAGAAGCGGTCGACTACTACTAGGATGGTAGTATAGCCTCCAGATGATGGTAAATCCGTGGCGAAGTCGACCCCTAGATGTGTCCAGGGCCGGCGGGGAATGGGCAAAGGCATGAGCTTTCCTTCGGGAAGGTGACGTGGAGTGGTGGTAATGGCGCAGACCGAGCATCCCCGGACATACTGGGAAACGTCAGAGGCCATGTTGGGCCACCAGTACCTGGCACGAAGGAGCGAGAGGGTCCGCCTGCTGCCTGGATGTCTTGAGCCGAGGGACGTGTGCGCATCCTCCAGGAGACGAATACGGAGATTAGCTGGCACATAGATGAGATTTGGAGGTAGCTCAGGGGGAATGGGTTCTTCGTGGGTGGCGGCACGGATCTCCTTATCCAATCTCCAAAGGATGGGAGCCAAGAACACCGTAGAGGGGAGAATGGGCTCAGGAGCTTCAGAGGTAGGGTCTGGTGAGTGTAAACGGGAAAGTGCGTCTGCTTTGATGTTCTTATGGCCAGGTTGGTAAGTAATATGGAAGTTGAGTCGGTTGAAAAAGAGGGACATATACATATATATATGTGTATGTATATAAGCAATTCCATGCAAATGTCAACCTTGCCATGAAAAAATTAAGCTGTCATCAGGAATAGCGAAACCCTTCTAATTTTTTTTTGCGTATCTTTGTATTTTACAGTGCTGTACAAATACTCAAAAATGTCTCGGCCAATGTTTTCAAATTCTGTTTTCAATTCTATTTGATTTACCAAAATCTCACAAGTGGAAATTTCACATCCGTCACATCTATAACAGAAAAGTTTCACATCCATAACGAAGCTTTTTCTTCATAATTGCAAAAATGTAAATTAAAATAAAACCAACCATTTTTGTTCTACAGAGAGCCGACACTTATCCTTGTGATTATCATTATTTCTTTTAGATTGTGCAGTTTAATCCACAGAATTTCTACAAAGTATGTTGTAGACTGTAAACTCACAGACTTTTTTCATCACATCCATAACGCATGTTTATTTTCCTCGTTTAAAGTATAAAAAAAATTTCAGATTGATATTTTTCTGATCCCATAATTCTGTCTATATTTGTTTTGGAAAATGTAAACAGATGATTCAATATAATTTTAACACATGCCTTATCTGTGTGTTTATGTTTTGAGTTTTTACTGCAAATGTCACATCCATAATCGCTGGAAACATATATAAAGTGAAGAATTTAACTGTTTAACAATTGCTATAATGCATTTTGTTTATGTCTTAAATGAAAAGTTCACTCAAAACTAAAAATCCTGTCATAATATGTTTGTTCCAAATCAGTTTGTTTCTTTCTTCCTTTGAATTACGTTCAATTTTCTTCAATGAAATTAAGCAAAATTTGGAAGAATTTCAAGTGAGTAATACTACTCAAACCAATGAGACAAATGTGAAAAATATATTTTTATCCATAGCTCTGATAAAAAAAAATATGTTAATTCTACACATTTGTTGCAAACATGCCATTCATTTTTCATTATTTGCAATACCCTGTGAAAATTTGCCTATATTTGCATGAATGCACAAATTCATAATTTCACCTTTGATGTAAGCACAGCCGTACATACAGTATTGATACTTACATTCCAAAAAAAACATTTCAGGAGGACTTTGATTCTGTTTATTCTTCCTCGTATCGGAAGCCATCTTTGTACGGAAATTTAGAACATGGCATTTGAAAAGCCTAAACATCAGACAAATGTACATTAAACCTCTTAACTGTGTATATAACGTAATATGCTAGCTGCTCCAGGACTGGTGGAGGCAGCAGAGATGACATATCCATATAAGATGAATAAACTCTACAATTAAATATACGCGTCGAAATTTTTGTAACACTTGAAAACAATGCATTTAGCAATCTAATCACAAAGAAGAGCTGCAGATAACACTGTCTCCCTTCAGCAGTCATTGTTTATGGATATAGCGAGGTGGATTATTGAAGCTGTTGCATCCTTGCACTGCTCTTTCGCATTTTGCATCATGCAGAGCAATCTTGGCCGAGCTTTCGGTCAGTCTGACAGTAATTTCCACAGTGAATGTGTAGGATTGCACAATTGAGCGCTACGGTGTCATTCTCTGATATGGTGTCATTCCTATTGTATGTCAGAAACTCCAGGCTGCTTTAAAAGATACAAAACAAATTGTTTGTATTTTAAAGCAGATTCTGTCGTCTCGCTGCCGAGCGAGAGAAGGAGGTTTTCAAACAGACGCGATCATTATCCTCATCACCACATTCCTTTGTGTCAATCACAGTAAATATGAGCCTGCAGACTCAGAGCTGAAGCATATTTTAGTCATGGTGCAATGCTGGGAAATCACGTTAAAGCAAGGACACCTTTTATGTGTGCTATTAAATGCTGTTGAATTCGTGCTAACAATTATGTTTACAATGTGGGATTCAAAATCTAGTTGTGAAATATTATGAAGTAAAATGCATCAGCGATATTTAGCACTGTAATGTGGGTGTAAAACATTTCTAAATGTACAGTATTATGCAAAAAGAAGCCCTTTCTCAGTTTTTATCCTATAATTATTGTTAATTCATTCAATAAATAAATACAATTGTTTATAGTTTATCTAATAGTTTTAACAAATAGTTTTTATTTAAGTTATTTAGGTCATATTATAAGCGTCACGGTGGCACATGAGTAGCACGATCACCTCGTAGCAAGAAGGTCGCTGATTCGAGCCTCGGCTGGGAGAGTTGGCATTTCTGTGAGGAGATGTTCTCCCACTGTCCGTGTGGGTTTCTTCTGGGTGCTCCGGTTTCCCCCACAAGTCCAATGTCCAAATACCACATGTGGTATAGGTGAATTGGGTAAGCTAAATTGTCCGTAGTGTATGTGTGTGTGAATGAGTGTGTATGGTTGTCTCCTAGTGATGGGTCGCAGCTGGAAGGGCATTCGTAAAACTGATGCTGGATAAGTTGGCAGTTCATTTCGCTGTGACGACCCCAGATTAATAAAGAGACTACGCTGAAAAAAAAATGAATGAATAAATGTTATAATATACATACACTGTTTGAATTTCCTGTAAAATCAGGAGCAGCAGTTCGCCAGTAACTTATGTTATATCATTCATTCATTCATTCATTTTCTTTTCGGCTTAGTCCCTTTATTAATCCGGGGTCGCCACAGCGGAATGAACCGCCAACTTATCCAGCATTTGTTTTACGCAGCGGATGCCCTTCCAGCCACAACCCATCCCTGGGAAACACATCCATACATTGTCATTCACACACATACACTACAGACAATTTAGCCTTCCCAATTCACTTGTACTGCATGTCTTTGGACTGTGGGGGAAACCGGAGCACCCAGAGGAAATCCACCTGAACACAGGGAGAACATGCAAACTCTACACAGAAATGCCAACTGACCCAGCCGAGGCTCGAACCAGCGACCTTCTTGCTGTGAGGCGACAGCACTACCTACTGCGCCACCGTGTCGCCATGATGATGCGTTATGTCAAATTATTACTTTCACAAAAGTCATTTAAAATGTTCAAATGATGGGATAACTTTTTCAGTTAACTAAAGTAACCAAAATGGTTTAGCTGTATGATTTCAGCTTTCCTTAACAAAACTAACCCTGAAAGGAACCCCTTTGCACGTTCCTTATCTGTTCATGTGATTGAGAAAACAGACAATATGACATTTATATCACAAGCAAACACTGCCTTCTTACGTGTCGGATCCATAAGGGATGTCCTTCACTGCTATAAAAACAAATATTATCTGGAAATCTCTGGCATGCATAGGTCAGAGAGTCAGTCAAAGAAGCTCGAGCTGACATTTAGTTGCACTGATAAATACCATGACATTTTACAAGATGGCCTTGCCTTAAAAGAGGACCTCCAATAAGGGAGTGTATCAGTCAAGCCATCGCGCTATGCTCAGCGTGTCACTGATTTAACTGTGTTTACAGTGTATCCTGTTATTTACAAGCTCAGCAGAGTGTTCCCTCCAATTACGGACAAATCAGCCAACAAGCGTCGCCTTGAAAGTGACGTTTTTTTTTTTTAACCCAAACTCACATCTCTTGATCAGCGAACAGCCCAGCTTTTATCCACTTTGGATGCACAAACAATATGCAAACCGCATTCGCACATAAAAGCGCTGCGGCATCTTTGTTCTGACACTTCTTAATGTCTTCCATAAAAGCTTGATGTATTCATTAACAAGGTTATCAGGCCTGCAGCAGAACTGGCTCAGATTGAGACTGCCACCCCTGCTGTGAGGAAGCGCACAACTGACGGCCTGGATGAAGCGTTCCTCGAGTGGATATTAGGGAATGATATGTGCCTTACAGGATTCGGAGCTCACTGGAGGAAATAGACAGAATTCCCATGCGGATCACGCAGACGTCTAATCTAAGTTACTTGTAGTCGCTTGGTTCTTGTGAGAACTTACACTGCTGTCATTACATTGTCAAAATTCTAATTATCCAGACAAAGTGAGTCTGCGGTTAACATTTTAGTGATTCATACGATTTGTTCATCGTAAAGCCACGCTCACACTGCATTTTTCATCCCATAGTCTTGATTTCTGTAATTCTCTTTTTGGGGTTTACCTACAAGTTCTCTCAGAAGCAGGGCCGGATTAACCAACGCGCATTATGGGCACAGGCCCAGGGGCCGGCCCGTGTGTACTTGGGGCCCCTGCAAGGGGGGGGGGAAAGGCAGATTTTAGAGTGTCTATTTAGGCTAAATGTAAATAGTGCACCTTGCTGGAATAAGCTAGTTAAGAGATTCCTGCCTATCACCGTTTGATTGAGAGAGACATCAGAACTAAAGAGCGCATCACACTGAAGTGTGAGTGGCATAGCTCGTATCTTTTGACGGGATTGATCATTAATCTGATTCGAATCCAGCCTCTGATGAACACGTCAAAATCCATTAATTTTCACAAATTTTCATAGATGTACTGTTTATCATTTATTTTAAAAATGCGGACAATTCATTATCAATTAATTTATTTTAAAATATTATATTAATCTTATTTTTTAATTCATTTATAAGGGTGCGGCTAGGTAGGGGGCCTACAAGACATTGTGCCCAGGGGCCTCTGAATTCCTAATCCGGGCCTGCTCAGAAGATTACAGCATATTCAAAATTCATATTCCTCCTGTACCTCAACAACTACACTGGCTTCCTATTTAGTCGCAGATTGATTTTAAGACCTTGATTTTAACCTTCAAAGCAATGGAAGGGCTAGCACCTGGTTACATTTGTGACCTGGTGACTCTCGCCACTCCAGCGCGCAGTCTTCATTCAGCATCGGCACTTACTCGGCCATGCCGTAAACTCAAGACCTTTGGTGGTAGGGCTTTTTCATACAGTGCGCCTGAGCTGTGGAATGCACTACCCATCAGCATTAGGAATGCCGCTTCTCTGGACTGTTTTAAGAAAGTTGTTAAGACTCACCTTTTTAGCATTTCTTTTAACTTAGGAGGATTATTTTTGTTAATTATTTATTCTGTCTTATGGTTCATATTTTTATTGTATCTTTTTATTGTTGTGCTTGTATTTTGCCTTGTAGCGCTTTGAGTCTAAGAAAAGCACATTACAAATAAAATGTATTATTCATTAATTTATTAATTTTCTTTTCACCTTAGTCCCTTTATTATTCTGGGGACACCACAGTGAAATGAACCGCCAACTTATCCCGCATTTGTTTTATGCAGCGGATGCCCTTCCATCAGCAACCCATCACTGGGAAACATCCATACACACTCATTCACACACATACACTACAGACAGTTTAGCTTACCCAATTCACCTATACTGCATGTCTTTGGACTGTGGGGGAAACCTGAGCACTCGGAGGAAACCCACGCGAACACTGGACAAACATGCAAACTCCACACAGAAATGCCAACTGACCCAGCCGAGGCTCGAACCAGCGACCTTCTTGCTGTGAGGCGATCGTACTACTCACTACGCCACCGTAATGCCAGTGAATTTATTATTATTATTATTATTATTATTATTATTATTATTTTATTTTATTTTTTTTATTATAGACCTCCATTCATTATGCATGCTAATACCGCAGACTGGAAATGCAAGTTTGTAGGACAATTTTTGGATGCTGCTCTGTTCAAGCTTGGTGAACTCATGATAGCGTGAGAACAGAAGATCAAAATGTGACCCCTTTGTACAGAAATTAAAAATATGGAACAAATGCTCACTTTATTTGGAAATTTGCATGCTCAAACTTTATTGTGACCGTAGCTTGAGTCTCCAGCTAATGATTCTCTGATTCAAAGGATCATGTCATTGTGCCTCCAGTTTCACTGATTCAAATAAACCAGAAAGAACGACTCAGGTTAACAATTTACTGATTTAAATGTTCCAATCAGAGTGAGTATCTTGAAAATGAATTATTTCAACTAAAGATTTAGTAACTCTAATGTTTGAGATAAAATAGAACTATTGATTATTCACTCAAAAATGATGATTGCTGTTTGTTCAAGCTACTTTTTTTAAATAAGCTGAAACAACATAATTCTTGAGTTTTTTGTGACAACATAAATGCTTTGTTCAATCCATTCACATTTGTAAAAAACTAATAAGTAAACTTAATTCTTTCATGTTGTCCCAACACAAATGACTGGAACCCAGCATTTTTACAATGTAAATACATCATATAAGTCTTAAAATATGTTCCGTTTATTACCACTATTACATCTTTAATTATCACTGATACCTTTATAGAAAATAGAGTTTATATTATGTGTATTATATGTGCCAATCACATAATCACATTGATTAACACAAAAAGTACACTCAAAAAAATAACTGATGAACTCAAATTAATTGAGAGCAGGATTTCCATCCAATAAACTTGTTTAGCGCCAACTAAAAAAAACTATTTACACAATTAAATGCAGTTGAGTTGGTCCAACATGATTTTATCAATTAAAAGTTTAAATACATTTGTATTTTTTATTTAATTGAAACTCAAAGGTCTGATAATATCATGCATGTCTATTATGTGTCATATACATTTCAAAGTCTCTTAGTTTTATTTGATGATATCCTAAATAAAATAAAAGCCATTTTAAGGATCTTTCATGTGTTACATGTTCAGTTGATTGAGTTTGATCTCAGAACTAATATTAGGGCAGTTACTGCTCACTGAGCAAATCAACAATCTGCATTTTTGCTAAGTAAGCTGCCAACACCCCAAAGCATGGGGTCTTCTGCAAGGTGGTAATCTCAAAACTCAAAGCATTACATGAAAATCTTCTAAATCTTTAAACTGAAGTCAAGATTAAACTCTAACAAGTCTTTCTATTAACTTTAAACTCCTATAAGATGACTTTTATTGTCAAAGTTTCCCTCTCTTAATTCAATCCCACGCAAAGCATGCTGGGATCTACAAACCCCCTACCAGGTTGTTGGACCATCACAATTCCTTCATGTTGTACCAACACAAAACATTTAAGTTAACTTAATGGTTTACAAATTTAAGTGGAGTGAACATAAAACAAATAAAGTGGCCAAAGAGATTACAAGAATTGTGTTGTTGCAGCTAATTTTAAATCAGTAGTTTGAACAAGCAGCAGTGATCATCATTTTGAGTGTACAAAAGACCCATTGAAAACACAAGGTATCCCAATTTCTCCTGCCACATAAAGCTAAGTCTACCAGCAGCTTTGTTGCTCATATTGTTGCCTTTCATTTGCATGAAATTGAAGGATTCTCAACTTTGTCTCATCACTGGACATGCCCACACCCTGACTCAAATGGTCACCAGAAGCCACAATCTCTTGTTGAAATGAATGGGATCTTTGGGGGCTTTTTTGTTGAGTTATTGGCAGTGAATGTGGCTTTATGCCAATTTACCTTCTTAATTATCTTTTTTCCCTAGTCTGTCTTAAATAGTATTCTGTGCCACAAATCTCCCAGCCCAGACATGATCCCTCCAAGAAGATTCAAGGAGTTTGAAATCAGCAAACCCCGTCTGTTACATCGTTAATATAGCTCCCTCACAGAAGGTGTTGTTCCTACACAATGGAAAGGCTACATTGTGCCCAGAACAAAATCATCCCCTCCAGACACACAGGAATTAAAGCCAATTACACTAACATCTCACCCTCTCAAACATTTGATAAGTTTATTGAAGAACGGATTTTGAATAATGTCAAACCCAACCAAGACTCTGGTTTGATATTGAACACTGACTACTGATAGAGTTTAAAAGTTTACAGAAAGGAGTCTAATCATATTAGTTCAAGGATATTTCAAGGATATTCTGACGCCCTCTCCTTTCTGAGATTATACACACTGGCAGAAAGACTAATCCCACTGTGTGTTGATTTTGCTAGGAAGATATGTAAGTCTGGTTTTGAAGACATCTACGTACCATCACTCTGGAAGGATTTGACTGACAATCCTTAAATGTTAAACTGAACAATACAGGAGCTCACCTATTCCTTTTAAGTGATTATGGATTCTAAATAATTTTGTGCTTTCTTATGGTATATTTCATTCATTTTTGGAATTTTAATGGAAATTTTATTTTATGTAAATCACCATCGACATTTTATTGTAACAGCAAAATAATTCAGTGTTTCCTTAAGGCAAACTTCCTTGATTACCAGTAATGAAGCTGTAATAACAATATAATCAATAAAATAGAGATATTTTAAGCTGAAACACTCATTAACTCATTCTTTTCCCTTCAGTTTAATCCCTGATTATCAGGGGTCATCACAGAGGAATGAACCGCCAACTATTCTAGCATATGTTTTATGCAGCAGATCCAACAGAGCCTTAAACAATCACTAAATGGAACAAATGAAGAATGGAAGGAAGGGCCAAAGAAAAGGAAGGACCAAACAAGGAATAGAAGGAAGGATCGAAGAACGAATGAAGGAAGGATTCAAGGAAGGACTGAACAAACTAAGGAAGGAAAGAAGGAACGAATGAACGAACGAATGAACAAAGGACCTTATGAAGTAAGGAACAAAAATATGGAAGAAAGAATGAGCGAACAAATAAAGGGAGGAAAGAAGGAAGGACCAAACGAATGAAGGAAGAATTCAAGGAAGGACTGAACAAACTAAGGAAGGAAGGGACGGACAAACGAATGAATGAAAAAAGGACCAAATGTAGGAAGGAACAAAAGTATGAATGAACGAACGAGCAAGAAAAGTAGGGAGGGAACAAACGAATGAATGAAGGAGAGAACAAACAAATAATTGAAGGAGGGTTGGAAGGAATGAACGAAAATAGGAAGATCCCTAAATACACTACATGTTGTTTGTGCAGGGATGTGTAAACGTAACATTCTGTAAATGCATCAACTTTTCTGCCGTGTAATACTCACTACTCTTGAAGACTTTTAAAAGATCTACTTTTTACTCATACTTCGAGTAATATTTACTACAGATACTTTTACGCTACTCGCACTACATTTCTGGGCAAGTAATGGTACTTTTACTTGAGTATGATTTTTCAGTACTCTTTCCACCACTGGATAGGCATTATCTTAATAATAAACAAGTCAGTTGTTAATAGTGGGAATTAGTATTTAAACTAAAGTGTAAAAACTATTACATCTTAATGTAACACATTAAAATAACTTTTCAAGAATGTTAACAAGCACAGCTATGTATTTTAATAATGCATTAGTAAATGTTGAACCATGATCAATAAATGCTGCACAATTATTGTTCATTTTTAATGTATGCTAATGAAAGTAACATTACCTAATTATAACTAATGGAGCTTTATATGTAAAGTGCAACCATATACTTAAGAAAAAGTGTGACCTATATTATATGCTTTAAATGCAGTGTGTTCACAATATTACATTCCAGTTTAACTCAATGAACATGCCTTATCGTCTTCATGCTTTTTATAATCATGGTGTAAATTCATTGCCACAGTCTTGCTATTCAGTGCAACAGAAAGAACAAAACACATTAGCAGTGGCTTAATCAAACATGTAGCGTCATATTCATTCAAAAGAAACTAGCATGCGCTGAATAACACTACACTGCTTTTTCACAAGTAAGTGTAAATGCTGTTCTTTTCTTATAACTCTGCCTTTCATGCGAATTCAATCAATCAGTCTAGCAGCTCGTCGTTCATGTCTGGCTAGCACAGCATGGACCACCCAATTGATTTTTATAGGGAGGCCAAGAATTATGAACTATTAACTGAATTATGCTTGAAACATTTTCTTGCAAAATGCAAATCTGCACTTTTAATTATGAATCCACGAGCAGCACGCGCCCCCAGGGATATGATGATACTGAACATTGCCCTCTTTATCAGTGGTTCGGGCCCGCGCTTGCAATAAACAAGCATGGCAGTTCATTTCTAGTGTTATTAGCTGCTCAGCGACTGAATTGGAAATAAAAGTACACTACTGCGAACGCAAACAAACAAAACAAGCCCCCAAACAAGGCCATTCCGTTTCAGTTTGATGCTCATAATAAATTCAAAATGACATCTCCAATTTCTCCACATTATAAGAGCGCTGCTAAAAACGGAATTGTTCTTCATCTAAGTGGAACTGATAGACAAGCTCAGGTGTTTGCTGTGGGCTTTTCATTTCTGATGAAGCAGGCAGAGCTAAAAGAGCTTTTTATATGATCCGCTAGGGAACGAGGCAGTCTTTTTTAGGTATACAGTAATAACACAAACACCATCGTAATCCTCAGGGATGAACGCCATCGGTGCTTGTCGTATAAAGACAGTCGTAATCATTATTTGGCACCATTGTCTTTAGATATCCTTCCAAGTGTTAAATTAATACTAGATTGCTTTAAGTCTAATATTTATAGATATGTTTAGCGCTGCAAAAAATGATCATTTGTGATAAGATCTTGTTGACATAAGGCTATCAAAGACATTACTTTTTATTCAAGAGCTCAGCATTATGGAGCTGCACACTGCACAATAGGTACAATGTGTGCATAATGAGTGTAAATTGATTGCTAGAGAAGAAAAATGTTATTATAGTATTATAGTACTAGTTTGTTTTAATATTGACATTATGGATTTAATGTAACACAATGATAAAAAATATTCTATGATCAAGTTGATATTACTAGGCTTATAGCTATGTTTTATGGCAAGCCGTTTTGACTTTTATTCATTCTCAGGATATGTATTCTAGATAGCAACAATTCAGTTCTTGA
>CAIGQQ010008883.1:1513417-1568662 GCA_903798035.1 Danio albolineatus
GGCCTGCGCTGTAATTGAAAGATAGTGGCCGCAGCTGCACTACAGCAATCTCCGTTCAGCACGCAATGATACCCATTCAAATAAAGGGTGGACACTGTTCCAGGTAGACAGAAATGTAATGATTAATTTCCTCTTCGGGTTCCTCGCCATCATAATAATGGGTAAGAAAACTTGGCATTGTTGTGCACAAAGCAATAGTGCTCGTGGTGGTGCCCACAGTGTGAACTTTGAAATGATGTGTTCCTATACCTCAGTTAGCAGCCAGGATACAAATGAGTCACCCGCCATCCCACGCCTGCATGCACATCCACCGTATAATAAAGCCATTTCACCCAGCATGAAATAAAAGACCATTTTCAAGTTCAGTGATTGGGTTCATAAACTCGCTCACTGCCTAAAACACACACACAGGCACAGACACACTGCATGCACACACACACACTAGAGCGCGGATGCAAACTTGCGCACTGTGACTCCAAATCATCACAATTTCAGAGGTGAAGATGAAATAGACTGACGTGCAAAAATAATCAATAATGATTATTAATAATGGTGTGTAGAATGCATTATTCTGATTGGTCGGTGCACATTCTAATCTGTGCAGGAAAGGCAAAGCTAAGTAGTTCCAGCATATTACTTGACCTCCTCATTTTGGTTATTTTGAATGTCCTTAAAGCCTACAACAGCAAAAGAACCAAAATCTAAGAACACTAAAAAAAAATACATAAATACATTAAAGAAAAGAATAAGCTCTCTCCTCTATACACACATGCAGAGTTGTCTTATGGCTATGTATTAATTAGCCTTAACTGATATTCCTTACAAGACACATTATAGCAACAGAAGTCATCTTATGGCAAGTAAATTTACATTTTTGCTATTAAAAGAGATGCTGAATTTTGCTGAGGGACCCACAAACAAATACACACACTTAAAGGAACAGTTCACCCAAAACCGAAATCTGTCATCATCTGCACATCCTTCACTTGTTCCAAAACCTCTTTGAGGTTTTTTCTTCTGTTGAACAGAAAAGAAGATATTTTGAAGGAGGCTGGAAACCTGTAAACATTTACTTTCATCTTGTTTGTTTTTCCTATGGAAGTCAATAGATATTTACAGGTTTTCCGCATTCTGCAAAATATCTTCTTTTATGTTCAACAAAAGAAAGAAACTCATAATAGCTTTGTAACCACTTAAGGGTGAATATATAGCGAGTAAATGTTTTTTTTTTTTTTTTATGAATTACCCCTTTAAACCTAGCTTATGTGTCATACAGTAAGTTCCTAAGCTGTTTTTTTCATGTAAACAGCATACGTTCTGGCAGAAATATTCTTAGATTTTCTTTATTTCTTAAACTGGCTTTAATATTGTTGGTAACTATGAAAGATGTCACAGTTTTTCCTCCATTGGTTTGGCTCATTTCTTGAAACAGAAATTACATTCTCAAAACAACATGGACAAACCTCCAAACCACTTGGCAATTGTTCACAACAGAATTGAATTTGTCATTCATTTCATCAAGTGGCAAATGTCTAAGTACATCTTTGCAAATGATTAAGTACAGATAGCCTACATTTGTCATTACATACACAATAGTCGGTCCAATTGTCAAAATAAGTCAAGACCATAATACCATGAAAACCATACAGTAGGTGAATCCTTGGAACATTTGATCACAATTTATTACAGCAATTGACAGCCAAGGACCGAAGACGTGGCCGTAATATTATTGGCCACCGGGCCACAGTGGATGTCCCAGGCCAAAAAGGGAGCAATATAACTATGTGTGCTGCCATACTGTATCTGAGAATGGTGTGGCCACTCACATCCCCAGTCTTGGCTTATACCATACACAGAAGCTCCTCATCTTCTTGGACCACCTTCATTTTGATTTGATCCCTGAAAATGAGAGAGGTCTTGTGGCGCCGCACCTACCACAATATGTCATTGTATGGGACAATGTGAATTTCCACTGTGGCCCGCTCATCAGGGCCTGGTTTACTACCCATCCAAGGATGGTCATAGTGTTCCTACCACCTTATTCTCTTTTCCTCAATTCTATTGAGGAGTTTTTCTTCGCTTGGAGGTGGAGAGTCTATGAGCATCAGGCTCAAGATCAGAGGTCCCTCCTCCATGCAATGGACGCTGCATGTGAAGAAATAACATGAGATCATTGTAGGGGATGGTTGCGACATTCACGCCGCTTCTTCCCTCGTTGCATCGCATGAGAGAATATACGCTGTGATGTGGACGAGAATCTGTGGCCACACAGACTGCAGCGTGTGGATGGTCAGCAGGGTGAGGATGGCGGGCAGTGAAGAACTGTTCTGAAACTCCAGCTTTATTTATAGCTCTCTAGTTTTTTGTTTGTGTGTTTATATTATAGTTTATTATGCTGTATACAGTTTCATTTTGCTCTGATATATAAAAGTTACTTTGTGTGTGATTGATCATTACAATAAAAAAGGAGCTAATATTTCTTTGGCAGTATGAGTGCAATGTGTGACGTCAAACCTTGGAGGCTACGCTTACTCTAAAATCCTATTTCTTTTTTCAGTTTTATACACAATTGTATTCTGTCAGCTAAACAAAAACAGTACAGTAACCATTGGCTAAGACCGTAAGATGGACATTGGATATTTTGGTGGTCCTTTGCCATAGTGAAAAAGTCTAAACATTTGGACTTGCAGTGCTTACACAGTGCCAAAGGGACGAAGCATTTTGGGGCCACTGACTGTTTAAATGAGAAGGAAATTTAGTTTTGACACATGAGTGAACTGTTTTGGGAAAGGTATGAGCTGTTGCAGGTAACCCATGGTGTTGTGCCAAACCATCCACATTATTCTGGCAAAAGCACCAAGAGTGTTGAGAATGTCTGGTCTGTTTCAAGAAACGAGCCAAAGCAATTGAGAAGGATATTTGCCATTGTTGTGGCACTTATTTTTATATGGGAAAGGAATTTAGTTTTGATGCATGAGTGAACTGTTTTTGGAGAGATGTGAGCTTTTGCAAGTGAGCTATAGTGTTGTGCTAAACTGTAACACTGTTTTGCCAAATGATCTTAAAATTTGGAAATGTAATTTATGTTTGAAGAAATGAGCCAAACCAATGGAGAAAAACTGTAATACTATTTAAACACAAAAGCTCATTAATCACTAGCTCTGGGACGCTGTAGCTTTTGTGGTTTAAAATGTTGAACTTTTTTTATTTTTAAGAAAAAGACAGACTGCTTTATTAGGTAAGACCCTTATTCCACGGCTGGGATTGTGTAGAGATCTTTGAAGCTGCACAGAAATGACAATTTGGAATTTCAAACCACAGAGCACCACAGAAATCTTGTTTTCCTCAAAAAACTTTGATTTTGACCGAAGGAACAAGGAAATTAACATCACTGATGACAAGAGGGTCAGTAAATTATAAGGGATTTTTCATTCTGGAAGTGCACTAAGCCTTACACACCAAAATTGATGATGCTTAATACAAATATAAAGGTATATTTGCATCCACTCTCACCAGCAAATGATAACAGTTTGCCTATTCTAAGCCCGTGCAAAGTAAATTCAAATAGACAGATATGAACTGCCTCTGATTTATGTTTCACAAGGAAAGTACTGGAAAAATAAACCGTTTGGTAGAGGAGCTGCTTCAAAGACGAGTGCATCTGATCACAGAATTCGTCACTGTGCTTAAGAGTTTATATCAGTGTTACTTATTGCTATTCTTGGTGTATTTACAAGGCTATCCACCTCAATGTAGTGGAATAAAAATAAGTAATGTGCACTTCAACTTTGAAGGAGGCAAAACAAGAAGAAAAAAAAAAGAAGAAAACAAAGATGAGGAACACCACTATCAAACGCAATGCACATGTGTGGAACTTTTCGGTATGTTTACAAAGGTGCGTTCTAATCTTCATAGATCACACCCCAAAGGGAAATTCTGAGTGAAAACGTTTATGACTGCCAACTTGAAGTGTTGTTCCAAACCAAAGTGCTCAAAACTGGACATTTTTAAATTAAGTTGATTGGTGTCACACACAGTGTTCCATTCAGAAGGGCTCATCCCTGCCCTAATCCCTTCGAAGTGGTCATTCTGAAGTGTAAAGGGAAAAGCCCTTCTGAATGAAACTTGATTTATATCAAATAGTATACTTTATAAGGCCATATGTATTACAAAAAGTATACTGAAGCCTTAACAAAATTCCAGCAGCGCACGCACAGTATGCAAGTACTATTTCCAATAGTATCTGGATGCAGCCTTTATGATGCAAGCTGACATAATGCACTCTGACATAATGCACTCAATGGAGTGAGTGACGTCACTGTGACAGGTAGGGTTAGGGGTGGGGTTAGGTGAGCGCATTAAAAAACATTGGATGCAACTCAGATTGCACTGCACCAGGTCTGCATCCAGACCCCTCTCACTATTTCATGTAAACTGTACGGCAACCATCACATAAGTATAATATAAAATGAAGAATACTTTGGGTTTTTATTCATTTCAGCCTACTATACTCTTTGCTAGCCTCTTTAAATTGTTTTTCTGAAAATATAATAAGTTGTTCCCAAATATCCATTTTCCTTAAATTATCTTTGAAAAGAGTATTTCACTTTAAGTGAACCTTCAACCACCTGCTGCTTTTACAAGCTTAAACATCTTACAAAAGTTGATTTTCATCATAGGTGCCCTTTAACTAATGTCATGAATTAAGACATCTGTTGCAGTCAGTTATTATTCCATCCTTGCTATAATAAAGGTCTTTCAGTTAAAATTAAAGTCTGCATGAACTGAAAGTTGTGTCTCATTTTACTTCTGTATTGTGATGCATTTCTGAGAGAAACAGAACATTAAATGAGAGAGAAAAAAGTATGGTTTGTTTTTAAATGCAGATGTTTCATTCATGTTGTTTAATTGTGTTGATTGTGTACTTTAAAAAGAACTGAATAAACAGGCATAACGGCATCTGTTTTTTACATCTTACAACCTGAAAAATTCAAGAATTCAACTATTATCCTAATTAGATCCTTATTTGTCTCCTGTAAAAGAACTTTTTTTTAGATGTGACTGCAACTTTCCACCAGAATTGTGCACAAAATAACTGCTCACCCTTTCAACAAATCCTAAAGTTTGCAAGCATCTCCAACAAGTGATTCAACGACAGTTCCATCTCAGTTTGAATGCTAATCCCTTGTTGTAACCTTTGTAGCGATGCATTAGTCATATAAATCATAAACGGTTGCCATAGACACTAATTAGCTTGCCAGGATTTTTTTTTTTTAACAGGAGCATGAATTAGATTTGCCTAACAATGCATTGCCTAGAGGTTTCTCTCCTCATTTAAATAATGAAGAACAAATATGGTTAATTTGAGTTTGTTTGTTTTACGCTAATAAAGTCGTACGATTATTCCACCCCACACCTTATTAACAAGCAATAAAATCTGCCCTTTTATAATGTAAATGTGATGAAAACAAAAATTCTGCCAATGCTGTCCTTTTCAATGCTTTGGGTTGTTAATAAAAACTACAGTACTTGTGCAGCTTTAATCACAAGCATACGGTGGATTATGTGTGATGCAACAGCGCCCTCTCGCGTTTGCCCTGATGGTGCACATCATCAGCTGTTGCTACGCTACAAAAGGACAATAAAATGTCAGTGGGTTCAAAGATACAAAGTCCATCATTAACATTCCTGTAACTCGAGCAATATGGCTAAACCGTCTGTCAGTCTAAAGAATAGAGTGCTTGATTACATAACCTGACATGACCTCAGATTGCCGATCACCATATTACACCAGCAGTGAAATATAGAGCTCATTTTATTTGGAAGGAACGTGCATATCATATCAAAAGCAAACCACAGAATCTCTTTTAAAACAAGACCACTGTAGATCAGTCAAAAACCCTTCACCTGCTCTCTGAACCAGTGATCAGTATATAGATGAACAGAGCTACGGAGTCAGTGCTAACGGAGAGGTGAAGTGAGTTCATTTGAAGGGATAGTCCTGTCAGTCTTCATACATTCTTTGAATGTTTATGACAGCGAAATTACAGACGCTTGCTTGATAGAAGCCAGTTAATTTAAGCAATTCATATTAAGTTACACAAAGGCATGAATACCAAGAGGGGTATCCATAGCGAATGTTTCTATTTGGCAAAGATAGACACATTTCATTATTGATTCCTTTAGGCAATTTTATGCAGAACGGAATATTTCAGTGCTAAGTATATTGTCTCTTATGAACAGGAACATTTTTAAAGGGTCAGTTCACACAACGATTAAATAGTACTGCTAATTTACTCTACCCTCCGGCCATCCAAAATGACATTTTTCTTCAGTAGAATTAAGTCATGCAGCTGAACCTGTTGTCCTATGATTCATGAAATCATAAGTCAACAGCTACAGCAGCAACTCACTGAAAGTAAAAAATAAATAAGGAAAATACAGGTCAAACAAAAAAAACACCACTGGCTCCTGGTGATATATTGACGATATATTATGAAGTGGAACAATCGGTCTGTCCAATAAACGAATTATTCACAGTATTCCCTTTAAACATTCCACAGCAGACAGATCATGGTCAATGACAGTTTAGAGTGTGAGCTTCCTGAAGAACAATGGCATATGCATGGACAAAAACATGCACAGGGGCTTGTTTTGTATGTTTATTGCACACAAGAAGGACTAGGCTACACTTTAGTGCTTATCTTATCTTGCTACATATTTAAGAGCAATATTATGTTTGCGTGTGTGCAATTTGTGAAGTCAATCTTGTAGAGTGAGAATGAACACAAATCCGACAGTAGTGAACACGATCAGGATTGTTCACCAAGGCTGAGAATTCATTCATTAATTTTCCTTCAGCTTAGTCTCTTTATTAATCAGGGGTCACCACAGCGGAATGAACCACCAGCTTATCCAGCATATGTTTTACACAGTGGATGCCCTTCCAGCTGCAACCCAGTACTGGGAAACATCCATACACACTCATTCACACCCAAACACTACGGCCAATTTAGTTTATTCAATTCACCTATACCACGTCTTTGGACTGTGGGGGAAACTGGAGCACCCAGAGGAAACCCACACAACCTCGAGGAGAACATACAAACTCGACACCGAAATGCTAACTGACCCAGGCAGGACTCGAATTAGCAACCTTCTTGCTGTGAGGCGACAGTGTTAAACACTGAGCCATCGTGTTGCCAGGTTGAGAATTATAATAAGTATTTTTTATGTTCAGGAGGCTCTTTTTATTAAGGTTTATTGAAAGGGTCATGCAGTACGTATATTTAACCATTTCTTAAATGGGTGTACTATGATTCAGAAACACACATGCACAAAAATTGCAAAGGTTTTTGTGATTGTGCACACCACAGTGGTTTCAGATTTCCACCTTAAAAAGCACAAAAACTTATTTAAAAAAGCATCAGTCAATGTTTTTTTATTTTTTATAAATAAATTTTAACGTTGGCGTGGATTTTAGTGTATGCACCCAACATCGTTTACGCTTACTTAGTGTATCAGTAGTGTGTAAGACCTTATTGTTTAATCATCAGGAGAAACTGGTATTGATTTTCAGCTAAAAATTATTTTAATGTTCTACTGAAGAGAAAAGGACACCTACATCTTTGATGGCCTGAGAGTGAATAAACTAGCACATTTCCATTTTTGGGTGAACTATCCCTTTAAGAGCAAAAGTCTTACCTTGAAACTTTACGTGCCTACCTACTCTTTCTTGATGTTAATGCCATTTTTATTATTACTGTTAGTGTGGCCCTTTGAGCTGTTTGAGTTCAGTTTCCCTTCTGCCATCAGTTTTTTGATTTGGTCGTGTGGCCCTTTGCCCGTTAAGGCTGAAGGGTAGCGGTAGGATCCTCCAATACGGTCCCACAGGGTGAAGTACTGGCCGTAGTTGTAGTCAAAGAAGAGGTGGTGGTCAGTGTGGTGTGCAGAGCCATTGATGATCTCCTCCATCACATTGGGTACACGATAGTCGCCGTCGTGGATGGAGATGGTCCATATGTTGACGAACACGTACAGGATTAAGTACAGAACCTTGTGTAGAGGGAAGAAGAAGGGGTAGATGTGGTACGGCAGGCCCTGAAGAAATCCGTCCACAGGGTGGAAAGCGTGGCTGGCGAATGGAGTGGGAATCTTCCATACGTGATGTGGTTTGTGGAAATACTGGAAAGAAAAACAAACATGTTAAACTGTTAAATTACATGTTATAGTTCGTGTATTTAAAAAATCTTATTTTTAGATATAATTTAAATGATATTTTATCTAGGGGTAAATATTTGCAATAATGAAGAATGTCTTTATAAACAGTACAGAGCTGAGAAGACTTTTTAAAAGTTAGGTATATTAATTTTGTTGTGTACTTATCATATGGATGTTAAAACTGTATAAAGATAGAAATTTGTTTGTTTTATATTTATAACACACAATATCACTAAATTAATTAAGTCAATACTAGGGAATTTAAAATCATTCACTACTTGGGCTTGAACTTAAATTGTTATGTTAAGTTGAGGTATTAAAATGACTAAAACTAACACTCAAACTATAAAATACCAAATCCTCTTAAATCAAACTAAAATAAAGAATAATTAATTGAAAAATTATAATACAAACAAATTTTGAAAAAATATTTATATGACAGTAAATAAGTAATAATAAAGAACTGCAATTTTTAAATGAAACATTACAAAATTTAATACAATAAATCATAGTATACATCGTTTTTTTCTTATAATATGTACTCATTGTGTAATAACTTTCTTTATGTTTTATTATTTATGCAATTTCTATTCACTTTTATTATATTTGGGTTTTGCTAAAATATTCCTATGTGCCTTTAATTTTCGTGCCTGCACAAATTTCAGATTTTTTTTTTGTTTAAAGGTTTAAACCTTCAAATTATATTACATTCATTCTGTAAACAATTTAATAAAGCATGTCAGCAATAACACAGGCATTGTCTTTACATACATATAAACTGCACTGCATTGATGTGCATTACTAATACCTTATATATCAACTTGTGGTGAAGGAATCTGTGAATCCAGTATATGCACATGTCAGTGAAAAACAGGAAAGAAACCATGCTGAAAATCAGCCCTGACCAACCTGGAAAAAACAAAAAAAGGCACAGATATGATTGAAATTGTTGTCCCATAGCAACACAATTATGCAAATTACATCTGACAGACTGGCATTTTCTAATATTAGGCATTTCACATTCAATCATTTTTAATGCGTCTAGTTTTGTTTTAATTTTAAAGCTATTATTTTGCACGTAGCATGCACTTTATAAAATAACTAAACAAAGTAAATAACTATTACTCTCTTGATAAAGCAAGAGACTGCTTTAAGTAACCCTTCCTTAGCTCAAACTTAAATAAGCATTCATGAACACGGTCCTGATCTCTTACCAAGAGGCGAATCATCGACTTTGTCGTAGAGTTTGCTGTATCCTCTGACCTCCGCAAAGAACAGTGCTACTGTGGGTATGCTGATCCAGGGCAAAGACCACAAAGCATACTTTATTTCACGCTGCACCTGATTCTGTTAATAGAAACAACAATATAAATATAAATATAATCGTTTTATTCCTGATTCTAAACTATATTGCTAACAAACCTCCAAAAATTGAGGGTGGTCTTTTAATTTGTGGTCGAATACAAAAAAGTAGCTCAAAGCACCCAGGCCCAGGTATAAAATTGCAGCACCCAGGTTGGTGACCACCATTAGACCAATGATTTGGCGCAGAGGATTGTCTTCTGGCCATGATGAGGGATATACATATGGAGTAAAGAAGTAATGATCTGCAACGTTCAGCACAAGGTCCATCTTTCACCCTAAGACATATAGAACAAAAGTGTTACAGTATTGAGGCACTGCAGGTGAACAGGGTTTTTAAAAAACACACTTTTCCAGTTGACTGATTATGGTATGAATCACAAATATTTGTAATTATGTGCATACACGTCTAGTACAAAAACATGAACGTTGGATGAAGACAACTTTGAAAAATGTGTTAAATTGTTTTATATAAAGTGTCAAAGGTTTTACAGAGGGATTTAGATATCTCTTTTTAATCACTCCATACTTCAGAAAATACTTTTGTAAAATAAAATGTTTGGAATCTGGTAAATTATGTGTAAACATAACGCTCTATAAAAATGCTTTATAGTACAGACAGAACTATAAAAGGTTGGTGTACATAAGTGCTGCTGAAGTGGAGATTTTTATGGCTGAATACAAAAGGAAAAAATCCTTTAGAGAAAACATCCTTTACAAATATGTATTAAATATGAAATATACAGGCATAAATTAATGAAGTTTGAAAATGACAACTGGAAAATAGTGTTTTAGATGTTTTCTTTAGTTACAGAACAAAAAGCACCACATGACAAGAAAGAAAAAGTCCAAAGTCTCAAAATTGACGTGAATGAAAAAATGTTGACATAAAATGTGAGTGAAGAGGAAATCTTGTGAACATTATAGTCATAATTTAAGCAAAATACAGGAACAGAAAAGCACGGAGAATACTAGAAAGTGGACTCAGCATTGTAAACTGTAAGTTTGTACTTTTAAGACAGTTATAAACAAAAAAGGGATGAAAAATGAATGTAGAGCCTATTGTTGCTGACTGCAAATAGTCAAAGCTAATACTGTAATTGTAATAAAGAGTCAGCTTACCTGTAAAGGTGCTTTTGAAGACACGACAGCGAGGAAAACAGCTGAAGTAAAAACCCTCTGACCCTCTGTTGTCACTGCAGTAGCGCAGACGGATGCAGCCAATAGCGGCTCACTTCCTTACAGCGCGAGCTCGGTTACTCACAGCTCATTGGCCAGATGCGAGATCTGGTCATGGTGTTAGCTGAACGGTTAGTACATCTACGTGTGTCGGTTCTTTCGAACAATTTGACTCAAGGAACCGCTTGAAAAGATTCAATGGTGCGTGGCTTTTACAATATATTCTGTAGAAATAGAGAAATTAATGAAAATATATTTTACACATTTACAAAATTGCGATATTGCTTCAAGTGTATTGTATGTATACATTTGTTGTCTGTCTTAGTTTTTACATTGGTTGCCGAAACATCTGTATGATTACATTTATTAAATTATTAGTTATATTTTTATTTCTCATTTTGAGTGTCTCTCGTTTTAATTGCCTCAAAATATTTTGGTTTATTTTTCATTATTTCTTTATTTCAAATAGTTTTCTAAAACGGCACGCATTTTTATCTGCACAAATATATATTTCAAATATGAGTTTGAAGTACACAATGCTATAATTAATATGCATCTGTTAACTGAAAACGCATAAACGATTTTTTAGCAAACATATTTCTATTTACTTATCATTAATAAAAACGTTTATTATTTCTTTACCCCCAGTGTGACCATGTTGAATGTGGAAAATAACTGACAACATAGAAATGGATATGTATTCATAAAAAAAGAGAAAAGATTTGTATACAGAAATTGTCTGACGCGTAGGCTATGTCGTCATCAGAAAGCGACATAAGAACAAACGATACAGCTGGGAACTGGACAACACAGGTTTGTATTATAACGGTCACAGATGAATTTGGATCTCTCGTTATAACATACAAAACAGCGTTTCAGCGTCGATTGATCTGTCGACTGTGTGTTGTCTTGTTAGCGAATCATGGACAGCGAAGTGCAGAGAGATGGAAGGGTTCTTGATCTCACAGATGATGCCTGGAGAGAGGACAGACTGCCATACGAGGATGTGACAATCCCACTTGTAAGACCTCATATATATTTATAGTTTTAATATGTGCAGTTCGATTTATGCATGCCCAAGGTAAAATAAACATCAGTGAACGGCAGTGATCCGTGGAATGGACACAAAAAGCCCTAAACCAGGGCTGTGCAAACTGGGTCCTGGATGGCTAGTGTCCTAGTATTTATGAGAGTTTAGTTCCAACCCTAATCAAACACACCTGAACCAGCTAATCAAGCTCTTACTAGATATACTAGAACCGTCCTGGCAGGCGTGTTGAAGCAAGTTGAAGCTAAACTCTCCAGGACCGAGTTTGGACACCCCTGTCCTAAACTATTTGAGTATAACTTTACTATATTCGAAATGCGTATAAGCCCATTGGATAATTATTATTATTTTTCTCCTGACAGAGTGAACTTCCAGAGGCAGAGCAGGACAATGGTGGGTCGACAGAGTCCGTCAAAGAGCAAGAGATGAAGTGGTCAGATCTCGCCCTGCAGAGTTTGCATGAAAACACCCCAAATGTCGGCACATAGATCAGAAAGTTCTCTTGTCCTCTTCCTGATTCTTCACAGAGTTTGTATGCAGTCTGGCTCGCTGATCCAAAATTTATAAAATAACTGACTCATTTATTATTTGTATTGAAAGTGTTTCGTCGTTTTGATATAACATGTTTAATAAAATCATACAACTTTTAAGTGCAGCATCGTTCAGTTTGTGTGCTAGTTGATAATTATTGTTGGCACACAGTTGGGATAGTGTTTAGGTTTCAAATAAGGTAAATTGCACAAGACTTCTCATATATGTCCAATTCTAAAACTGGGGGTCAGCAAAACGTGTTTAAAGAAAATAATATTGTATTTGGATGTTTTAAATCAATAAAATGTGGCATTAAGTAGACCTATAATGTTACAAAAGATTTCATTTAAACTTCTTTTGTGAAATCCTGAGCAAAAAGAATAAACTTTCCAAAAAAAACAAAAAAACAATTTAATTAAATAAAAATCCAGCGTAACAAAACTGAATAAAAAAAGCTGAATAAATACGCCTTCAGTTGATGCAAGGTTTGTTTGGACAGGACAGTATTTGGATGATATGCAACTATTTAAAAATCTCAAACCTGAGGGTTAAAAAAGATCTAAATATTGCGAAAAACACCTATAAATGTGTCTAAATAAAATGGTTAGCAATGCACATTAATAATCAAAAAAAAAAAAGAGTTTAGATTTATTTAGAGTATGAGAATCACAAAGTACCTTTACAGAACATTGTACCTCCATAAAATACCAATGATTTATTAAAGAAAAAGCAATCATTTTTGGCAATGAACAAAAATATACTTTACTGGTTTTGTGGTCCAGGTTTTTTAGATCAAATTAAATAGTCTATGAGAACAAAATAAATAAAATACATTCAAAAACACACAACTGCGGTTGTATTAGAAATACAGGCATTAGATTGTACTACACTAAAATGTAACAAATGGGATTATTTATTGGAAATAAATAAAAGTAAAAACATTTGAAAGCATAAAATTTCTAAAAATTAAATGCCATAAAGAACGGAATAAGTGACTCGTTAATTTTTTTCAGGCTAAGATTTATTTGTGTTCACAGGTGACACTGAAATTCTCCATTTGTTATCACAAATATATATGAGCCATGGCTAAATGTGAACATACTATCAGTCATAGTCAACATATACTGTATGATAATACTTTCCTGGTATTACAGAAAGATGTTCAGCTAGGTGGATGTGTAGGTGTGTAGAGGTTTGAGGGAACAGAACCAAAAACTATGAACTTACAGCTTTTGAGAATAAAAATATCCAATCTTAATGGAGGTCTTTTTACAACAATCCATTTTTGCAGACAAATTAAATCAACTACAGATTTGTGTTGCACCAATTTTAACAACAACAACAAAAAAAGGGTAACAAAAGTGCATTCAAGGAGCAGGTGTCATTGAGACTAACATCTGATTTAATGGTGATACAAGCTTGATTTAATTAGTCTATGTTTAATGCTAAATGTTTTGGGTTATGTCTTCATGAGCAGAGTGCAAGAATGGAGATGCTTCATTTAAAATGTTAGTTTGGTCCCCAAAAGAAAAAGAGGTTACATATGAGTGTCTTTATTGTTTTCCACATTAGCCACCCAACCATATTTTTCACAGTCTAAAACAAACAAAAACAAGAGAAAACAGCATATTAAACATCAATCAAAAATGCTGGCAAAATGAAAGTGAACATTGTAAGACTTGGCAAAACACAAAAACAGATGTTATCAGGGAATCGACCACAAACATACAAACTGTGAGCTTGGGCTCAGTCGTATACTTTTTACCAATATGAATTAAAGGCATTGTTATACAATAATAATTACTGTCTGACAGAACGGTAACATGCAATGACTTGGCAAAACTGGGTCCCCTGATCATAAACTGCCTTTACCAATAACTAATATATAGGTTTATCTCCACCTGACAAATTAACATTGCCTTCATTGTGAAAACAAACTATTCAGCAGAATGAAATGAACAACATTTTCAGGTAATTAGCTTCCCTTACAGAACATCTATGGATCTATGTGAAATTTAGTAATGCAGCTTGTTACATAAAGTAAGTAAGGTGCTGGTCTAAAATCAGTCAGAAACGTAATAAAACTGGTAAATGCATCAAAAGCTCACATTTCTCTTAACGTGGAGGGAGAAACGGGTCGAAGTCACTTCACACTGGCTCTTTCAACTTCAGTCGTTGTCCAAAAACATCTTAATGAATTCTTCCACGATCCACATTCATCGTTTGGTCCCCCTAACAATAAAGAGCAACCTATCCAAGAAGAGTTCAGTCAAATCAAGCTTTCAAAGAAAGAGGTAAATCCAGTTGCTTGTGAATAAACCCATATGAGTAATGGCACAGTTTGGACAAAATGAAAATGCACATTTTGGTGCCCCCAGGCTGAAGGCAGAAATAAAGAATTTCATGTACCACCTTGTTGTGTAAAATAAAGGTAGGATGACTTAAACAGGGCTTCCCTTCCACTGTTACTGTAACATCCAGAAAGTACACAATATATATATATATATATATCAAGGTACACAGAACTGTTCTGTAAAAGATAAGATTACATGCATTTCTAAAATGCAAACCTTTACACTTCATTTATACCCAGACATTTCCAAAAATAATAAAACAGAGTCCCTTATATCCAGTAGTACTTTTCAGATATACATAACTCGTCTGGTTATGATTCATGTACCATCTGTCAATATCACAGAGTATCTACAGTATAATAACAAGTTGTATCTCCATGTCACAATGTTTAAACAACCAATGAAATCATGGTACATTCAGTTCAGTAAAAATTATGTTACACTTCTTTGTACATTTACAAAAAAACAGTCAGAAGGCAGTCCACTGTCCCGCAGAGGCTGCTGAACTTCAACTGAATTATTATTGACACCAACAATGTTCCAAATGTGTCCATTTTGCGACTAAATGCCTGTTCACTCAGCATTAATCTCAGTCTCTGGCCTTTGCGCTGAAAGCTCAGCTTGTATGAAGGCACCCTGTCCCAAGGCAGTGGAGTATGCACGATTACTGTGTGGAGTTGAGAAACCGGGGCTATGATAGGAACTGGAACAACCCCGATTTGCTAGTGTGGTTTGGGATTGAGGTACTGGATGGTAGTCATCCAGGTTGTCGTAATGTGACTGCAGAGTAACGGTGCTTTGTCTCTGCCCCTGTGACTGATGGGAGTAGGTTCCACTATGGTCTCTATCTGAATTGTCTGGTAAATATGCAGGAAGACTGGACTGGTTGTAATGGTGCCGCTCTCGAACACTATGGGATCTCTCGGGCTTGGGTGGAGGAACCGGCTTCACAGGAGCTGCTTGCTCATCTTCACTGGCACTGCTAGTGGCCTTAACCCTGCATATGTGGCGATCTAAATCAGACCTTTCATAACGTGCTTGAGCGCTCCTGCTGTCCGAATGTTCCTGCCAATGTTTACCACTCAGTTGCTTTTCCCCTGGCTCAAACTTTGGGTCATGATGGCCACCCTCTGGTAAGTGCTGCAGGCTTCGTGGTTGAAGTTGCGACTGATGCGAATGTAAAGATGAGTAGGTCCTGGAGCTGCCTTGCTTGGTGGTTTTCTCCCCCATCCCATTTCCTTGGCAGTGCTTCTCTGTTTCCATATACATTAGGACATCTGGATCAGAGATCAAGTGTCTGGGAGCATGCTGAGATCCAGGCACAACATTGTATCTGGCCTCTTTGCTCTCCGAGGACACCAGTACAGTTTTTCCAGGATCTGATTTGCTGCGCAAATGTAACATGTCAATATCCACTGGTATGTATGGTCCTACATTGTCATATTGAGACATAACAGAACCCTTAACCTTTTGCCTTGCTCTGCTTTCTCTACGGATGGAGTGTACGCGCAGCCTTTCTGCCTCCTCTGGGTCCCACGCAAAATAAATACTTCCTTTTGAACCACTGTAAGGTGGCATGTCCCTGCTAACGAAGCTATGCTCCTTTAAAGGAATAACATGCCGTGAAAGGTAGTGGTATCCTCCAGATTTGGCTCCAGATCGAAGGAGGGGGGCACTGTCCCGACCACTAAAGGAATGGACGTGCCGTAAGCGGATAGTACCATAATGGTCCACATCATAGAAAGGAGATTCCAGAACATGAGAGCCAGAGTAGGGGCTGTAGCGGTACTGAACTCTTCCATTCTCAAAATAAGGCTGCAGTTGTGTGACGTGATAGTCAACTTGAGATGATGGTTGGTGAGACTTGCAGTGGTAGATTGGGCGCTGGTAGTAAAATAACTCATCATCTGGAGGTACCTCAGTTCTAGTGACTGGCATTGAGCGAATAGCAGTGGGAGGCACATGTAGGGAGTGGACCCTGCGGATTGTTGGGTAAATGGTTGGTCCATCTGCTTGGCTGTAGCTATGGGAGTGGTGTAAAGAGCTTGGAGAGATGTACTCGCTTCTCAGTGGACCACGAGATTTAATAGACTGGTGGTAAGATCTAGGTCCAATTGTATTGTATCGACCATCCCCATGCCCTCTGTAGGAAATATGTGGTTCTGATTTTGACACGTAAGAAATGTGTGGTGGAACACTCTCTGGCCGGTAATGGTACCCCACTGTAGCCTGACCTGAAGGGGTTACCCGCTGATGGTAATACGCCTCTGTGGTAGGGTCCACTAGAGCTGCATCCCCTTTTGATTGGTAAAGATAACCTGACTGATGAGTGGAAGATCTGCGGTGAGGTGGATGAGACTGTGGGGGAGTCTCCTCTACTGGTGCCCTCATGGATGTCTCTAACATGGCATGAAAGTTGGCAGGGTTTGCAGCCTCTGTGTTGCAAAGAGCAGCTGCTGCTAGTTTACTTTCGATTGAGCGAATAGGGGGTGTTGGTGGTATCACTCCCTGAGTGTGGTGTTGAGAACCACTATCTCCTTTTGGATGGACAGGCTTTATGGCTTCCCATGGTTTTTCCATGGGATCATGAGGTGCTGCCAGGGTTGGTGCAACTCTAGCATTGGGCTGTGATCTGGGCTGAGACTGCGGCTGTGCTTGTGACTGAGGAAGAGGCTGAACTTGAGGTTGAGACCGAAATGCTGCATGATGTTGTGTCTGTATTTGAGGCTGAGGCTGAAGAATTGCAACCGGTTGATCTGGCACCTTGTTTGGTTTTGGTGGCAGGACCGTTTCAGGCATATGGATCTAAGGATTAAACCAGAATAAAGTTAGGTGACTTGCATCTTTCATTTTGGCACTTATGTGCTGTGATTCAAGTTAAAAAAAGCTAAATTAGTTAATAATTGTTTTAAACAAATTTTGACATGAAGCTTTTGAACCAACATGCACTTCTTAAAAGTGCTAGTGAGCAAACAGAACTAATGCATAACATGTTCCTCTAATTTTACACTAAATATGCTAACGATTTGCCTCGGAAGCATTTATATTTATGGATTGTTTTGTGGTGAAATACTAGATCTATTGCCATTGCTTACCTCAGAGATGGGTTGTTGAATGACAGCATCCTTGCTGCTGATGGTTGAAGTGGTAGTTGTGGTAGGGGTTTTTGCTGTGCTCACAGGTGTCTGACCAACAGCAGGCTGCTGTCTTTCTGGACTTTTTTGTGTTTGAGAAACTTGAGAAGTCAGACAAGAAGGCATAGCACTCTGGCTTGGGGTCTCTGGTGAGATTACGTCCTGGCTGTTGCATGAAATGCTGGATGGCTTCCCACTATCAGCTGTGTTAAGGTGCAGACTGACTGAGCGAGTAATTTTTTCAGTCGGAGTCGAGGGTGGTGAAGACAAAGGAACAGATTTATTTGATGGTTCTACAGCAGTTTCCTCCTCTGATGGCGGTGATGGCAAGGAAGAAGGCAGTGGCCAGTCCAGGGTCTCCAGTAACTCTTGAGGCCTAAGAGGGGATACTGGTGTAGGGGGTCCAGAGGATTGCTTCTGAGAGAGAATGGTGGCCTGCTGGGCAGATTCAGCTAGAGCTAGTGCAAGCATGCGGGCAGCGTTCTTTGGTGGGGGAGGGGGAGGGACGAGGGACACAGAGCTGACAGGGACATTGCCCTTTGGAGAGTCCAAAGCTACGGCTCCTACAGATGGACAAAACAGAGGGAACTCAAACAAGGAGAAGGCAGGCTAATTTTCACGATAAGGTAAGAGAGGGAAATGTTAAATTTCTACAGATCGTGAAAAGATTTCTCTACATTGAGGGCACTCGTGCAAAGCATTACAGGTAAAAGCCTGGTGAACTAAACCTGAAAAAACAAAATAATTAAATTGTGAAATATTAACCCAATGTAACTTGGAAGATCATTTCACAAAAGAATTATAATAAAAGATATACAATTGAAATAACGAAAGATTTAAGAAAAATGCATTTGTCAAATTATCTAGTTGTCATCACAAATGAACTCATCAGGCAGTTTTTCTCATTATATCTATCTCGACAGCTGTATCAGCCTGACAGTTATTTTAATGTATTTTAATACAGAAAATAACAATACTAATGCCAGAAGAGGTGTTATGTAATTTATGAAAAACAAAAATATCAATGAATCACCAAGTAACAATCTGAATTCAAATGGCTGTGCTTCAGTTCAGCTTACCTGGCTGCTCTTGAGAGCAGGTGACCTGTGGTGGTTGTGAACATTCAATACTCGATATGTCTTTACTCTCAAAGGTAGCAGCTTTAGAAAGAAGCTCTTGTTGAATGGCTTCACTCAGGGGCAGATCGGTGGTTCTTGACAGAGAGCTCAATTTTGTAGGAGAGTCGAGTGGAGATGGAGGGGAAGAGGGCTGAAGCACAGTGCTCTCTGGTCCTTTCATTATCACAGAGGCAGCTGATTCAGAGATGCTTGGAGGAGTAACAACTGCAGACTGCTCAGTGCTTTCTACAGACTGAACTGGAGTTTTCTCAGAGAAAGATGCAGGAAGCAGTTTATGTTTATCCTTTAAGGCTGTACTGTGGTCTGGAGACAAAAATCGGCTTGTAACTTTAGCTCGGACTGGTGAGAGTGACTCTGAGCCACTGGCAGGGCTCCTTTTTAGACTGCTTGTATCTGCGCCAATTGAGAAAATTGAAGTCTCTGCCAGAGGAAGGCTACATTGGAAGGACATGGGGTCAAAGTCTAAAGAGGCCATGCCAATGTCAGGGGGGCTCAAATCCACATCATCAGCGGAGCGTGGTGGGGAGATGAGGGCAGGCACACAAATTGGACCATCATCCCCATCACTGTCCCCATGACCTAGGTTGTCGTACGAGTTACAGTGCTGTCTGGTATCCAGAAGGTCACCGTTGAATGAAGCAGAGAGGGCATCACTGCTGGAGCGAGGTCTCCGGGGCCTATATACCTTAGACTCTCCTATGTGAGAGGAAAAGCAGAATGGTCAGCATTACACAAGATCCAGTTTACAAGCCTAATATCATTTTTAAGCTATGAAAATCTATTACCTTCAACATTATGTAGAGAAGTGAGAGACTCTTCACTCTTGGCAGACCGAAGAGTACCAGTGTCTCCTCTTCCTCCTTTACCGAGAAAAAACAACAACAATACTCTTAATACGATAATCAATTATCATAAACTTTAATGATAATTTTGCTTGGTTTGTCTGTGACAACCAACTCCATGTCTTTCATAACAATAAATGAAATAATTTATTTAAGCAGTGCTCAAATACATTGTGCAACAGTGCCTTTAGACAACCATAGTTTCATTCATTCAATATACATTCATTTAGTGGCCAAGTTTTAAAGGATTAGTTGAGGTCTTTATGTCATTACAATTACCTGAGACTTCTTTGGAACATGAATGAAGATATTTTAGGTGAAATCCAAGAGCTTCCTCAATTCTTACAGACAGCAATGTTCAAAATCCAGAAAAGTACCCAGAAACATTATCACAACACTCCATGTGACTTCAGTGGTTTAACTGTAATTATACGAAGCACCAAGAATACTTTTGTTTGGCAAAAAAAAAATAATAATAATATGACGACTATGTTTGCCTATATCTTGCATGGTTTCTGCTACATTACAGCTTCTCATTCAAAACATTCATTCGTTGTATTATTATTATTTTTTTAAAATAGCGGGTTATCTCACCAAAACATATGAAAAGGTAAGTGAATTATAACAGAGCAAACTTTTCTGTAAACATAGAAGTGCTGTGCGTTATTTGTTGAACATTAAGGTTAGATGCTGATTGACAGACTGACAGGGCTGCACGATGCCAGTGGCCAGCAAACACGATGTAGCTTTCAGTTATGATGAACACAGTTTCCATAATTATACTTTATAGATAAAGATCTATGGTTCTGCATGCAATAACGTTATCTAGCTGGAGTTTATAGCCATTTCACTTTACTTTAGGACGCATCAATGCCATTCTGTAGGTCTATTGAAGACATGCAGAAATATTCCTGGCTAATCTAATAAATGTTGGAGATATAATAGTTACATAAGCGCACTAAATCGCCATTCAGCAGCGTTTATTGGAGAGTGCACAAGAAAATCTGCACTTGAGCAGCATATATTTGAGGGCGTGCAAGAAGTTTTGTTCATGAACAGAGGAAATCGCCACACAAGCAAAAAGCTTCGCACACTCCCCTATTACATAAATGCGATCTCGACTTGTAATACTGCGCTCACCACATTTGTCATTGAAATAACCCCATAGATGGTTGGAAGATCTGTGTAAAAGGCCTGCCGCCACAGCTGGAAAAAATCTTGGAGGAAACAAGATTTTTTGCCTTGTATACCTGCCTAATAGTAAATGTGTGACCTGATTTAATGCAGAAGTCACAAGCAATATAAATTGTTATTACAGTTGTTTGGCCCACAGAATTGTTCTCTAAGCTTCATTTGATCACAGTTGAACCACTGAAGTCACATGAAATGTTTTTAGTTCATTTTCTGGACTGTGAATGTCTCATTTCAGAGGGAATTTGAGGGCTCATGGTCACATCTTAATTTATGTTCCTTACATGGACAAAGGTTTCTGGAGATTGTAATGACAAAGGGTGAGTAATTAATGACAGAATGGCCATTTTTCAGTTAATCCTTTAAGCAGGATCATGTACAGTCTGATAAAAGGCCTGATTAACCACTGTGTTTATTTTGTGATGATGAACAGCTGAAATTTTGAGACTAAACTTACCAGCCAGTGCCATAGCCTTGAGTTCATTTGGTTCACTGGGATTACGGTGTAGTTTGCGCTTAGACATCGAAGAAGACTTGCCCAGGTTGAAAAAGGAACGCCAACTGCCAACTGGAGACTTCTTAGACTTCATGGGCTGCCTTTTCCTAAGAAACAAATGGGAAAGAGTAAAATAAAAAGTTATTAAAAAAGCCAAAACACAGATGCTGACATGGATCACGATTTGAAATCTGGCAATATACCTCTCAGTTGGGAATTCTATGACTGTGTGGAATTTCCCTTGTAATGCTGCAGGACCCTCTCCGACCTCTATGTACTTGCTGTCTGCAGTGATGGGTGAGTTGATCTGGGCCTGTGTGCGTGCCTGTGCCTCTTCTAGTGTTAGCAGCTTTGTGGATGGCGAGGGTACTAGCAAAGACTTGGGCCGAGACAAAGAGTTGTGTCCTAAGATGACAAATAAATGTTTGATTACTATATAGCCATAAATAAAAAAGTTCTGCTAAAAACAGCTTATTTCCATATAGCACACCTGTTCCTTCTCTTATGAGTGAGCTCAGTTTGGGGCTGAAGAGAACATCCACATGATTCAGGATGAACTCCACCACAACCGATTGTATTCGTACTTCCATGAAGGCTGCCGTCCCACTGAAGCAAGCAGATTCTATTTGCTTTGACCTTGTAAAGCAAATGGAAAAAAAAAAATCTAAATTAGCAATGAACACTAAGCTTTACTTTTCATTTCTTTAGTAATTTATACTCAGAAGCATAACTTTTGATCTATATTATAGTTGCACCAAAGAGATCTTACCTCAGTAAGTTGGGAGCCCAAACTATAGCCAAATTTTTAGTATGCATGTTCGTTACATAGCTGAAGGTTGCCAAGTGTGAAAGATGCCTCATAAGAAACTCAAGGGTCCTGAAAAAGAAGCATGAATACTAAACATTAAAACTACAGATCCATTAAAAATAAGAGGCCAACTAAAATCTGCATAATGGATTTGACTCATGAGCAGGCTTATTTAAATGAACAATGTTGTAATAACAGCCTCTGTTTTCCACAGTCATCGATGTGCTTGAAGTACATTAGTAATATGATTGGTATGTGAAATGCATTAGGTTATTAAAAAGGCTTTAACGTTTGAAAAATGAGATCTGCGGGTCCTCTTGCAAGCAGCAGAGGGCACTGTGGTCGTTTAACAAACCTATAATGCGGAGGCGGCAGCTGCTGAATGACATCATGTATTTTGATCAGCCTCTCCTCGTCTGTGGCTGCTGACACAGCCTCCTAAAAAGGAGAAGAGCGGGTGTAAATCAGGGTCACTGCATCTAGAGTGGCTTGAACAAACGAAAATACTCTCAAAGCCATGTTCACACTGTACTGCTGAGTGGACAAAAGCACACGGTCAGTCCCCTTTCCAGAGCATTATAGTTTCACTGCTTCCATAGCAACCTGAAAATATCAATGCACTCTATTTTGGCCTCTTTTTATTTCAATTGCAGAGACTTATCTAGAGATGCTGTAAATGTCAGGGCTTTGTTTGCCATGCAGATGAACTCCTTGTGAAGCTGGGCTCTAAGAAACAAGCAGTTTATTTTGCATACTCGTTACGGCAATCAATTAAATGGACAGCCTGAAGCCTTTAATGACTACTATGTTGTTTTGCCACACTCAGAAAAGAGACCCACGCATATTATTCTGCCAAGAACTAAAAAGGTTTTGATATCATAAGTATGGCTTGGTTGTTCTGGTATAATAGATGCTCTCAGCTGGAGCTATTTGTATGACAAAGAGTGTGCGTGTCTGAGAAAAGACTCTTTAACAACCTGTAGTTTTGGGATAAACGCTTACCGAGAATTTCTCGTACAGCTGGTAGGTGAGAAGTGGGTTGGGAAGCTCTCGAAAGTAGAGCTTGCACAGGGAGCCCACGCAGTGTATATCCTGAATGTAAACATCTTTTGTCAGATCTGGGATCTGTTCAGAATCAAACTCATGCCTAGAGAAAAAGAGAAAGAGAGAAAGAGAGAGAGAGAGAGAGAGAGAGAGGGAAAGGGTGAGTGAGTGTATAAGCACTAATACTGGTTTTCAATGGTAAATGACAATATCTAGGGAGACTGTAAAATAATTCAATATTTAATGAAATCAAACGAAACAAAACTGCAATAAATATGCACACACAATGTCTTAAGTGTTAAAACAATAAACTGACCTGTATTTAGAAAAGATACAATGAAATGATCAAAAGTGATCCAATGCTGCTCTTTCCATTCATTAAACAATACTAATATGTACATCAATACGTATCACAGAGAACAAAATATTACGCAGCCCAACTATTACATTTTACATACATCTGATACAATAATCAAAAAATAATGGTATATTATTGAATCAGAA
Source organism: Danio albolineatus (assembly GCA_903798035.1). NCBI lineage: Eukaryota > Metazoa > Chordata > Actinopteri > Cypriniformes > Danionidae > Danio > Danio albolineatus. Next base: position 1,537,270 of record CAIGQQ010008883.1, read on the forward strand.
TTTTAAAAAGCTTTGTGAAGGTTGATGTGACTATTGTCAATACATATGAACACAAGCATGTAGACAAAGTAATGTTAATCAACCAAGCCCAAGCTTACAAGTAAACTTTTCTTAGACACGATAATAAATCCCCCATCTAATCTCTCTCATCCTTTCATTTCCTCCAGTATTGGAGAATACAAACATTCCCATTACAAAATGTAATTAGCAACAGCTTAATATTCAGCCACTGCATTGAGAGTTTCTCAAGCAGTGTGATAAATCCCTATCTCTGCTACTTGCAATTAAGGGAGTGTGTTTATGTCCTACCGCAGCTTCTGAATGTTGGAGGCAATCCCAGAGAGACGGTACATTCCATCAACCACTCCATGCTTCTCAATGAACTCGGTGCAGCTCTTGAGTACCTGGGGGACTAGAGGTATAGACAAAATCTTAGTGGAGTATCCCTTTTGGCATATAGTGTTTAAAACTTGTCAAAATGTCAGTAGAGAAGTATTAAAGACTCTTTCATGCAGTACATTTGTGGAATTGTTAAACTTTGATAATAGCCATAGCACAGTGTGAGGTGAATTTCAATGTTTGCATTTATTCCAAAGGCATTAGACAAACTCCAGACCTCCAGCATGACCTTGCAATGCTTCACCCAGAGGAATCAGTCACAGAGAACCCTGACTGGCCTCTAGTCTTGACAAACATTATCCGGCAGATGACGGAGTCCAAGTTTCTCAAAGGCAGCTGTTCATCTACATTCCTTTCATAGCAGTCTGAAGCACAAAATCCACTTAAATGCAGGAAAAAAATCTGTCCCCGAGACATTTCAAAAACCATCCAGTCAGTGCTAAACAAACCTGAATGATGATTAGGGGCCACTGTGAGTAATTCAGGTAAGCTGATTGAGAGGTCACTTGCCCTATAGGGTCAATTGATCATGTACTTTTGATGGTTGAATGGTTTATGCAGAGAGGGACAGCAAAAATCTACTACATCGCATCCTGATATACATTTATGAACTTAAGTAAACAACAAAAATATTTTACACAAATACATTACAAACAAAAGTTACTGGATTGTATGTGAAAGTTTATGAAATCCAAGCTCATACAGGTTGCAAATTATTTATCACCATAGAAACAATTAATATAAAACACTCTTTTTTATAATTATATGTGTTTTTTGTAATGTTATCTAATATAATATACTTCACTTGGTGCATAGGAATTATATTTTCAAAAGAAAAGCAATTATTTTAATCTTTTTATGTCTAAATTGTCACATTTGATATTAATGATTTTTTTTAATCCGGATTAATATACTTTTAAAAGACAGTGTATAATGAGAAGAAAAAAAATAAATAAATAAATAAACTTTCAGTACTTTGAAAAATCCAGCTAATGATATTAGAGACAATGACCCCATAGTGAAATACTTTCCAAGAGAGTAAGTGCATTGCTGGGAGATCCTCAGAGCTTTAAGTTCCAAAGACTGATCCATGCTAATGACTCAGTTCTTGAACCAAGCGTTTAGCCATGTCGTCTCACGTTCCTCTGAGATCAGAGTGTCTGAGACAAAGAGTACACAATCTGCCATTACTCGCTTTACAAACACATTAAAGCAGTGTTTGCTCATGGGTGGGAGAGGACAGTTCAGATCCAAGTAGTAAACCTGAGGACTATCTAAGCAGCCTAAAACAACAGGTGACCTTTTGTTGAAACACATTTCTAAAGAAAACCAGGATTTTCTGCTTTAAGGATACTTGCATCGTCCGGGAAAGAATGTCTATTCTGAAGCATTTTAATAAAAGTGATGTTTTTTTCCCCCTTCTAACTGTAATGGTTGAGCAGTCGCACCAAGTTGCGCGGATCCCGTTTGAAAAGGACAAGGCTTAGATTGTGAGGGCAGGCAATGGCTCAGAGAGGATTGAAGTCAAACAAATGGAGCAAATGCTGAAGGCTGCCAGGGAGCTTTGAATCAATGAGGAAGAAATCTCTAGATACGGCCCCCTAACCATTCCTTCTGACCTTTAGACCCCTTTAAGCCAATCGGTTTCCATCGCAACCCATGCAGACAGATCCGAGGGTGATTCACGGGGAGGGATGTTTAGCTTTGGTTTCAAGCCCACCCACACTGTCAAAGACCAGTGTCAAGCATCGTCTGGAGCATGACAAAAAAGGGCAAAAACTCACCATCATGGCCAGAGTTGAGGAGATGCTCTCCTAGGTCACAGCCGAACACCCTCTCCCTGAGGATACCTCTTTGCTTCAGCTTCTGCTTGGTTGGCCTGGACTTCATGAATGTGCGCAGAAAAGTGATCAGTTTCCCGTGTTTCTTGGATACTGAAAAAAGAAATCAAATTGGAAGATTTAAACACAGAACACAATAACGTGAAAAAATAGCGCAAACAGTGCAACATTCAATGACCTAAAGAAAATCTGGCTTAGTGCCATCCACACCATGTGAGGAATCCAAGATCTAATATAATGAAGTAAAAGCACTGGGTTGGATGAGAATAATAGGTTTATGTATTAACCCTGAACCTTTTACTGAAAGAATTTCCCAAATCCTACATTGAATTGCTGCTTGAATAACCTAGATCACAAATGCTGTTTCGTCTACAAAGCAGAAATACTTGATTCGCCTGAATTCCATTGACTGGTATCTGGGTATTTGCTGTGCATCTCGTAATGCACTCAAGCATTTTATTGCCAGTGGATTAAAACAGTTGTTATAAAGACTAAAGTATAGTATCATTTAATCAACCATCAAAAGGCCCTGGTGTGCTGCTCAATTTCACTATATGCCATGGTGAGGTCATTTCATTGTTCATTTAGGGGTAAACAAGCTAACAATGCCTGAGCAGGGGTAAACTGTTAGCACACATTTCAACACTGTACACATTGCCAAGAACCATATTTAGATAAATAAGATAACCAATAGTTCACTTTAATTTCAACTATAAATATGCTAGTTAGTGTTTAGGTTGGGCGCCACGGTGGCGCGTGAGTAGCACGTTCGCCTCACAGCAAGAAGGTCGCTGGTTCGATCCCCGGTTGGGGGCAGGTCCCGGTTGGGCCAGTTGGCATTTCTGTGTGGAGTTTGCATGTTCTCCCCGTGGTTGCGTGGGTTTCCTCCGGGTGCTCCGGTTTCCCCCACAGTCCAAAGACATGCGGTACAGGTGAATTGGGTAAGCTAAATTGTCCGTAGTGTATGTGTGTGAATGAGTTTCCCAGAGATGGGTTGTGGCTGGAAGGGCATCCGCTGCGTAAAACAAATGCCGGATAAGTTGGCGGTTCATTCCGCTGTGGCGACCCCGGATTAATAAAGGGACAAAGCCGAAAAGAAAATGAATGAATGAGTGTTTAGGTTAGAGCTGTGCAATTAATCGCAATCGCAAAAAATTGAGATTTAAGCATACGCAATTTCTAAACCGCGCAAGGCTGCAATTTTATCTATTCATTTATTTAGATTTTTATTCAGAATACGTTCTTGTGCGCATGATTTTAATATGTTAACCAATCAGAGCTGACACAGCACACCAGGCAATTACAGCTAAGCTGAGCGTGAGAAAGATGTTAACCAATCAGAGCTCACTCCGCGCCTGATGAAGTTGAGCGGGAGAACCGAATAGGTGGTTTTGATTTGCGTTAGTTTTTATTTATTGTTATGACCGGAATTGAGCTTAGTTAATCTTTATTTTTTTCATGTTGTCTGTTTTTAAGACAATTTATTACAATTTTGTTTATCAAGCATTTAGTACTACTGTGTACAGTATGTTTTCAACTAGAGTTGAGGTTAGTTAATCTTCATTTATTTTATGTTGTCTGTTTTAAAGACAATTTTACTACAGTTTTATTTATTAAACTTAATACTATGTTATTTCATTGTGAAATGTTTTGTTATGCACTTCTTGTGCACCGAATACATTTAGAATGCATGTATGTAGCTTGTTTGAAAAAGCAATATATATATATATATATATATATATATATATATATATATATATATAGCAATATGATTAGGGGCCACACCTACTTAATCACTACAACCAATGACAGCTCATTTACTAACTGAATAACTCCGGAAGCAAACTCTATACAAAGTTTGTTTTGAATTGACTTTCAAGATTACACCAGTTCACGCTTCAATTTTGCTTGAAGATTTAGAAAGGCCCTAAGAGCTCAGCATTTGGACGTAAAAAGCCTGATGATGAGTGGCTGACATACAACATCTGTGAATGTCTTCAAGAAAATAATAAATGTTTCCTTTCATTTCATTTTTGAAGGAGGCCAAGCAGGAAGGACATACTCAAGCTGTATGTACACCGAAGAAGCTTGCGTTGACATGACAAACACTGACAGTAACTGCCATATAAAAAGAAAAAAAAAACACCTGACCTAGAATTAGTTTGAGAAAATCTTGACTACCACAGAAAAAAGTATCGTGAATGAAATTCCAGGAATGTGACAGTATCAATTCAATTCAATTCAATTCATCTTTATTTCTATAGTGCTTTTACAATGTATATTGTGTCAAAACAGCTTAACATAGAAGTTCTATTAAATTGAAACTGTGTCAGTCCAGTTTTAAGAGTTAAAGTACAGTTTAGTTCAGTCTGGTTTAGTTTTTTTTTTTTTTTTGAGTGTTTGCTATTTAACCTCCATATTGCAAATGCTCATTAAACTGTGGCTGCATTCATTTTTCTTAATAAAATATTAGCAAGCCTAAATGCTACAAAAAAAAAAAAAAACTGTCTGCATAATGAATCAGCAAACAATCTGTTGCCGGAAAACAATTTGAGCCACTATAAATGCAGCTGGGATTACTGAAAACCACAAACTGGTCCATCTGTGTTTATCTGTGTGGACACATGTGGTGGATTTAGCAGAAGAAACAGTCTAAATGATCAGCAAAATAACTGCAAATATCACAGTTGCTTTATTTCAAGAGTTTAACTCCCTGGTGATTTTAAGGATGTGTGATCCTTCGCATGCTGAAACCACAGTGGACGTGGCAAGGGGACATCTGCCAGCTGTGATCTCATCTGTTCCTTTGTGCCTGTACCTTTAAAAAAAGGCACATTAGCTCGTAATCTCTGCATAAATGCTATTGAAAATTCCCCATTTTAACTAGTCTCAAGGCAATTAATCCTTTCAAATCCAGTCGAGGCTAATAGCAAAAAGAGCTGCAATAGGAATTTCCTGTTCCACTTTTTTCTTGAGCCAATAAAGAGACTGCCACACATTTCACAGAACGTCTTATTCTGAACACCACCACAACAAACCAAACACAGAGCATGTGCTGAACTTCACAGAAGCAACAAGACTGTGTGTGTTACCGAAGAATGATCGTTTCCTCCAGGCTGCACTTTACCTCTGCTGAGGAGACACTGATGACGTCACTGCACAACGTGACTGACTGACACATTATACTGTTTTCTTTTCCCCTCCAAATCAACTCAGCATTGCTTTGAGACTCTTTCTGACACATTTCTCTGTTTTATACAAATATGACACACATCTGTAAATAAACAAATGTAATGAAAGCAATTAAAAAAGAAATAACAGCAGTTTAAAAAATGAAGGGAATGAGTCAACAAAATACATTCATCGCAAATTAAGTACGCAAATATTCAAAAAGCTCATTTCCAAGAAGTGCAAATAAATAAACCAAAAGTAATTTATACACATTTTTTCATATATCTCAGCAGTGCAAGTGAATAAACCCCAAGTAGTTCTAACAAAAGTCTGGCTGCATCAAGTCTTAGATATTTTTCCAACTGTAATAGAGCTAAAAAAGCAATTTTATGACTTACCTCACTGTGAAATATCCATTAATAAGGACAAAGTCAGTGCTCGAGTATTCACAAGTTTGTCAGACTGCAGCTGCTTTAGAGAGTTTGAGAAACAACAGTGAAGGATCATCACAGACCACTCTCTCTTTCTCTCACTCTCTCTTTCACTGCCAGCCGGTAAAACTAATAGTCAGCATGCATTCTTTCCTCTTCGCTTTTTCCCTCCTCGCTTTCCTCTCGGAGTTTGTCCAGCCCCTAATATCAACTTTCAGTGAAGTGGAGAGAATGGGGCGTGAGCGACCGCTTAAACCAGAGAACGACAGTTACAGCCTGCGGGCTGTTGCACTTATCATATATCCAATGCTGAGTGATGAATGTGCTTTAAAAGACAATGGCAGCATAACACATCTGTCTCCTTTGATCTCCAATTATTCTACAGCCTAAATGTGACTTATAATGAACAAGCTCTAAATAAAGCGAAGTAAGAAGGCAAGAAGTCAAACTAAGATATATATAACTCAATTGACCGCACCAACAGGGCAACAACAATGCACTCTTTCTAAAGAAACCCATTCACAGCCAAGGCCATGGTCCCATTCAGCCTTTACAACCCAGAATGACATGGTACAGCCATAGTTTGACAAAGACAACCTTGTTTGCACCAGGTTTGTGCCTAAACTGTCAACCAACACAGAGATACGGGTTGTGCAAGGTAACGCTGACTCAGCAATGCTAAATGGACAGATTCATCAATAATAATAATAGTAATAATAATAATAATAATAATAAAATAATCATTTTTACAGGTTTCCAACTTTATACAATATAAAACAGCATGCAGATGTAATGTTCAAGAGACATTATTATCAATGCTGAAAAACAGCTATGTTGCTTAATATTTATTATCTAATATATACATTTTGATTAAATCTAATTTTTTACTTTTGTAAAGTAATTTTTAAATCAAATCTTTTTTTATATCATCCTTGCTAAATAAAACTATTCATCATTACATTTTTTTTTTACATACAGGCTCCAAACTTTTCTAACAGTAGTAGAAATATATAATAAAGAACAACAACAACAAAAAAAAACACAAAAACATGTGCACTTGAAGCATATAAGCATCTGCTGATTTGATAAACCATTAAGGGAGTTAACAGGAATGTGTACACGTACAATAATAATAAACCAGACTCCCGACCCAACAGCTAACCGAAGTTCATATCAAAATGTGTTTTCAGAACAGGCCAGTAAGGAAGTACAAAATCCCCTTAAGGAGAAACTGACACATATTGCTATGTAAACCTAACGCAGTTTGTCTCTCCTATTCTCTCACAGTTCCTTCCAGCTGTCTTGGCGTGTTCACAGAGGCAGCTGCCCTTTACTCCACTGAGAGGAAGACATTGTTGCCCCACAAGCAAGTTAGGAAATGAGGACAAGCTAAGGGAGCTACATCTGGAGCAACACCTGCTACAGCTGAAAATAAGGGACTGAAATAAGGGCTATTTCATTTGTGAATGTGAAAATGCTTGAACAAGAAAGGACTGATTAGACCCGAGGCATTTTCATATCCTACAACGTGCCCTATTCATGCTGCAAAACCTTAGTAAACAAAATATTACAGCTATCTTTATCACTGTTACGCCACCGGTGTGATAGGACGTTATGAGGTTAACCATTTACATGGAGCATTTGCTTAATGAGGTGAATGATTCATAAGACGTTTTGTGTCGTTCGCTGTCGGGCTGAAGCTCGGCAGGGGAGCACAGAGGTATTCGCTGTATTTGAACATGCACAAAGGCAATACACAAGATTGTGTTTGAGTCACCATGGAGAGACTGTAGCTCATATTGTCAGCGGACAAAGCTGGGATTATTTTATAGCCTATCTTAGCCAGGGTCGTGTAAATCAGCCCAGAGTTTGTTGCAAACTAGCTTCACAATGAGTCTTTCGGGAAGACACAATGAGATTGGCTTAAAAGAACTGATGAACTGTGCCATAAACTGACGTCACAAACATCATTTTAAATAGAGATGCTTTGAATGTAGATATAGTCAAAATAGCATGGGTACACTGGTATTAAATTTCTGGTTAATGCTGATATTAACATTGAGAACATATTCATGTTATGGCTGACTGATAAAAAGCAGACAATAATATAACAGTTTAAAAGTTATAATCAACAACTTAAAAGTCTTAAAGTAAAATGTATTTATGCATAGATTTGCTAAAGTACTACATGCACTACATGTGTTTTTAAATTCTTATTGTTTTTAAAGTATACATGACATGTAAACACTGCATCTATTGGTAAAAAGTTAACATTTGCATGTATTTTGTATATCAGATTGTATGTATTTTATATGTTTTAAATATTTAATTGTGCATGCTCATTTCTCCTATCTGGACTGCGTTAAAAAGATAATGCAAATGTAAAAATGTGAATAATGAACAGGTAAAATAAAAACCCAATACATTTTAACAATATATTTTAACATCTAAACATAATAATGTACAGCATGAAAAATATATTATTATTATTATTATTATTTAATATTTTATTTAAAAGATGCAATTATTAAAGAGATGGTTTACCCAAAAATGAAAATTATGCCATCATGTACTCACCATTTATTTATTCCAAACCTGTTCGAGATTCTTTCTTCTGTTAAACACAAAAGATATTTTGAAGAATGCTGGTAGCTGGCACCCATTCAAATCAATTCAAGTTACTTGTATAGCGCTTTTCACAATAAGTACTGTTGCATAGAAGCTTCACAAAAGGTGGACATCATTACATTACAGTCCAAAAATGAAACATTAAGGATTTGTGTATAGGTTGAGCAATATATAAACATAGTTAACCTGCAGTTACTGTATACAGTATATAGTGTCCTCACTACATACATAATGTCAAAAAATAATCATGGAAATCACTTGGTGCCAGCAACTAGCATACTTCAAAATCAAGTGTTCAACAAAAGAAAGAAACCCATTAAGACATAAAACCACAGTAAAGTAGGTATTTTTTTCTTTATTTAGTTTTATTTTTGGGTGAACTATCCCTCTAAAATGTGTGTGTGTATATATGTGTATATAGTGTTTACTAATGGATTAAATATGCATTATAAGGTTTTAAATAACACTAATTGGTAGTAGGGCTGTATTATAGTACAATAAACTGCAAAAACATTGACAAATATTGACATGCATTTAAATGCAGATCAAGAGAGAGTGAAAGAGAAGGAAAAACGAGTGTTATCAGTGTAAATCTACAAGACAAGGGTCAAAGTCACAAACTACAGAGAGCAGAAGAGCGTTAGATGAGAAAAAAATCCATATTTTTTGTGCTTGCACCCAGTCATCATGAAGGTTAGGAAAGACCAGTGGAACAAAACTGTATTGTTCAGCGCAACAAAGAGAAGCGGGCGATTGTGCGGAGATGCACAGGACAGTCTGGAGTTAGTCTGTTACACGTAGTACGTGGATAAACGGTTTGGTCTACCTGAGCTCAGCCTGTAGGGGTTTAATGGGTCGGGTGCCAATGCACTGTCCTGCTTTATACTCTCCATCTCCAAATCTGCATGCCAGGAGGACAGAAGGGGAAAGGGAGGGAGGGACCCAGTTAGAGAACATGAGAACAACAGCTGCACATGCAGCTCTAATAAGCTTTGCAGTCTTTCAGGAGAGAATCCCCTCACTCCACATTTCCTGTCCATTAGGAGAGTTTCACAACAGTTCTAAAGGTGCAATAAATGATAATCAACAAGCTGGTGCAGTAAAATGCACAAGACGACAAACTCTATTCTATTGTGGATAAGAGTGCTCTAAGCTGAAATACAAGAGAAACACTGTTTTATGATACTGCCAAAGGACAACTGATGCATGCAGGGTAAAAATGTAATAAAAGAAAGATAAAAGGTGTGCGTGAGAGAAAGAGAAGCAGGAGACAAAAAGTGCCTATAACTAAGGTGACTATAACTATGTCTGTGTTTAAAGGGACAGTGAACAATATTAAACGGTCATCATTTAATTTGCTTCATGCCACTTGAAACCAGTATGACTTTCTTCTGGAAAGATACGAACCAAGCCAAACCAAAGCAAAAAAGAAAAAATAATATGCCAAAGCCAAAAAATAAATAAATAAATGATTAAAATAAAAATAACCATTTATTTTAATAATTTTTCCTTATAAACTAACCATGGTAAAAAATATATATATAAATAAATAAATAAATAACAATAATATCCAAAGTACACTAAACAACTATTCCAAATGTTCCAAAAAAATTAGCATAAAATGTAATAAAAATTAAAATACCAAAGAATAAATCAATAAAATAGTTCAACACATTCCATGTAAAAGAAGTGTAAAAGTCACGCGTGTTTATGGTGGCATGAAGGTGTGAGCCAGATGACAGACTTTTTATCTTGGGCAAAATGGGAGACGTTGGGGTAAATATACCAGCACGCACAGGGTGGGAACAGACTCCAGGATGCCGGCCGCAGACCAGAGCAGGGGGACGCTGAGGGAGCAGTGGAGGAAGCATGGTTAAACAACACATCACACATGCATGCAATAAATGCAAAGCAACGGATCATACATTCCAAACATGTACCACAGAGTCCTACAGCAAAAACACAGCTAAACTACATCAAAACCCTTCTGCAGTGTCATATCCAAGCACCATGTACCTCATTATTTTCGTGCAACGCCCTAAAATATAAACAATATAAAAACACTGCTGTAATTATGCACAAGAACCCCAGGCTCTTTTCGAGGGTGATTGCATTATTACTCCCCAAGGACAAGATGAACGATAGAATCTTCCCACGACCCACTGCAAGACATTCTGATTTCTGATCATTTCGATGACTCATAATGATGATGATTCACCCCTCTGCGGGTGCCAATAAGTATTGACTGGATACGCAATACAGCCAAAACCAAAGAAAAACGTCTGGAGGTGATTGATACCTCTCCAGAGTGCTTGGCAAGCCAGTTAGTCCAAGTTATGATGTAAACTGACCCCTTATAAAGCTGTCCACATGCTTTCACGGCCACTCCAAATATGACTAAATGTATTACTCTTGTTAGGGTTGTGAAAGCTAGCAACAGTCCATTTGAGATGTCTATTAATCAAACGGTTCCTTTTGACGTTCCGGTGCACAGCTTGTTAGATGTTGTGTAAATAAGAGGGAATAAACCACACAATGCTGTACTAGTGTGCGATGTACAAAGGCATATTCATTCACTCACTCCAACAAAACATTAGGAATGAAATGAGGAAATGCAAACACATTCAACTATGAAATGAAGAGGGTTAAAGGGTTCCTATGTGCGGAGGGTGGAGAAAAACAGAATGTAGCCTGGGAGTGAACCACACATTTCCCATGCAGCATGTTTGACGATGTGTTTCAAGTCTCAAAAACCTTGAATGCCTCACACCCAATTTGTTGAAATCTAAAGTGACACTTTTTTAAAAAGCAGCTGTGCCCTTCCTGCAAGGACGATTTTCCTCTAAACATGAAACTGCAGCCTTGCAATCTTCTCTTCATGGAGGTTTGAAGATCTGCAATTCACACAACAGGACCCAGAGGCTCCAGCCTGCACCTGTTCCAGTTCACTCAAGTACACACGCACACACACCACAGACTCAATCCATGGCTGATTCAACACGTCACTTCTTGTCTACATTGTTCCCATCCACTCAAACATGATTACACCCGAGTAACAAGCTACTCTTCAAAAACCTGCATCTTTTCAATGGCCTGACAGCCTTGGGCGTAATCTGAATGCTTATGAACAGCAAGCGTGACCTTGTGCTTGTATGCTGATGTTTGCTAGGCTGCTGCTGTTTGTAATGCCTTGCAGTGCGAGTAAGCTGTTATAGGATGGTTAATACAGACGTGCGCAGAGGAACTGATGAGCTGTCCCTGCTGGATTTGAGGTATGCGCGAGTGTGTGTGTCTTGCGGTACCTGGTTTTGGCACAGAGTTGGTGACAGACTGCGGGACCTTGTCGTTTATCAGCTCCACACATTCGCTGGGAAAGAAGCCAACCTGTGGATGGAAGAGAGGTTTGAAAAAAGCGCCTTCTCTCCACGGAGACAGGCATGCCAGAGCTTCATCATATCGCTTCTGCACTTATTTGCATTCACAAAATAGCAAGTTATTTCAGAATTATATTACAGTGTGTTAATACGAACAACAAAGGTAAAAAAGAGAGATTAGAGAACATTTGGATAGTCAATACAGGACAATATCTGGTAGTTTTTTATTGTTTCATTTTTTTTTTTAATACAGCCAAATCTCGTTTTGTTATGTGCATATATTTTGAGCTCCTGGAGTAATCAAGAAGTGTACACCACAGTGCAAAAGGGATTTATTAGTTTTCATGTGCCGCATCAACATATCTAGAATAATATTTTAATCATCTAAAACAGCTGAGAATAACTTATCCTGATTAAAGAGGTCTCTTATGCTCAAGGCTGCAATTATTTAATAATACAGAAAAAACACGAATGCTAAAATATTTTAATTACAGAAATAAGGGAAATGCTTTCATTTTAAATAAATATTCCATTATACTTTTTCTCCATATATACTGCTGCTGTCCAATAAGTCAATGCAATTTAATTAGTCATAATATTCTAAGTAATTAAGAAGTGAAAAGAAAAATCCTCAGAGACATGTATGAACATTTTAGTCTAGTGCTGCCACGGAGATTTACATTTTGGGCTATAAATGAATCCGTTTACTCCAATGACGAGGTATATATCAATAAAAAAATCTTTAAAAACAGTAACACACTAAGCCTTTTCGACACATTCTAAGAGCTGTGCACCTTGTAAACTTAAAAGAAGATTCAAAGCCCAGTAGCCTCTAAGGTACAAACATGAACAAACCCACTAAAGTAAACTAGACTAAACTTTTAAACAGATTTTTTTCATTTCATCTACAAACCAATTGCAAATCATTTACAAATATGAATTTATCTTGATCAGTTTCAAAAGTTTATTTTTATTGTCATGAGCTCATACTGCAGAAAACACTAACTATGTCTTTAAGTATAACCTTGAATTTCTCAAACATCTCAGACCTAGAGCTAAGCTCAAACTTTCCCTGGTTTGTTTCTGACATTCCCTGAGACCCTGCTGACACAAGAGTGTGCTGAATCTCATGATGACAGCTGGCAGAGCTGTGCGCTCATCCTCCATCCAGACAGATGCTGGATAGGGGATACCTGACCCAGCTGCCAGAGCTCAGCGTCAGACTGCCCCCTGATGGAGACCGTCCACATCTGCCAACATGAGCCCGTCTCACTGCATGGGCCCTAGCAGTGAGTCAGTGGAGACCCAGAAATGCCATAACATGCCAGAGCAGTGCGTGCAATAGGGCTAAACAAATATGGCAACACTGGCCATATGCTTGTGGGGCAATGAGAGAAAACGGGTTGGCAGGTCAGCAGAAGTGACTCATGAGTAGATCGGTGTACCCACGTGCAGAGGGGAACAACAAGACAAAGTCTGCTATCAATCTGAATTGGATCATTTCATATTTATTTTCTGATAACAATTCAGCATCATCTTCAATGCAGAATTTTGTATTATAAAACAAGGCTGCTGAATGCATGATCCTGATTGGCTGATAAACATTCTGAGGAGTTCCTTATTACCACATTACTAACTTGGGTGGGCATTTTTAACACAGGAAGTGGGTGTCTGTCACTTTATATTTACATATTTTGAAGCTTGTCATCATTTATAAAGTCAAAAAACTAAAAAAATGTTTGTAATATAGACTATAATTGTGTACGAATTACTAGTCTGCCCACGAAGATGTGTAACTCACTTTGTCCAGCAAGCAGAACAACAAAGTTTGTCACACCAGGAGATTGTTGTTTTAAAAGATATATCTGAAGTAAAGTTATTAAAGTATTAAATTAAGTTTAAGTTATTAAGTTTAAGTTATTAAATTACAAAACAGTTCAAATGACTGCCTTTAGTTTTCCTTGATGTAAATAACAATACATTTCATTTACAGCCATTAATCTCAATTGAAAAGTATTTATTGCTAGTCATTTTAAGCATGGATTAACGCGTTTTAACTTATGATTAATTATATATATTTTCTTATGAATGTTTTTTTTAATTAACCCATTTATACTAATTATTATTAGCTTACCTGTCATTTAATAAAAATATATACATTTATTTATTTATTTATATATTTTTAAACCTACTTATATCAACAAACACAAAAAAATACAATTATACTGTTGTCTTATTATACTGGTTTCATTTTATTTTTAAACAACACTGCTGGACTTTTTATAGCAGCCAAGTGATAAAAGACCTGAGCTGGCAACACTGCAGTTTCCAGGTTTAGCCTTTATTGCCGACTAGACTTATTATGATCACAGTGAAAGCCTTTAATCGTCACTTGCTTCAGGGGGCTTATACCTGCAATTCCAAAATCTGCCATATGCACTTAAAGTAGAGCGCTAAACCACATGGAACAAACCTGGAAACCATGTTTTCCCCTCCACCAGGTGGTGTCCTCTTTGGGTGGCATGTCTATGACAGAAACAATATCCCCCACCTGAGAGAGGCAGAGAGAGAGAGAGAGAGAGAGAGAGAGAGAGAGAGAGAGAGAGAGAGAGAGAGAGAGAGAGAGAGAGAGAGAGAGAGAGAGAGAGAGAGAGAAATTCATCAACGACACTCATCACAAAACAATCATTGTTAGTATGGCAATCACAGATCTTCAATCCTGCATAAATCACTCTTCATTTTTATCTCTGTCACCTCAAATGACAGCTCATCAGCTGCCTGTGCGATGTAGCGCTTGATCACGTGGGCCGCTGCGATAGCTGGAACATTTATAGATGATTCTTCATGCACCAGCAAGTGATTCCCTTTGTTGTCAACCTAAAGGGAAGAGATAAATGTGACACCTAGGCTAATTGCAACATTGAATATACGTTCCTATCCTTACTGATTATTTAAGAGAATAATCAGCGCGCAATCAGCTCTCTGCCCAAATGACATTAAAATCAGTACCTCCATCCACGTGAGGGCAGGCCCACAATTGATCTTGTTATCAGCGATGGCTGAGAGACGGGAGAGGTAAGCCATCAGCATCTGGGAAACTGCCTGTTGGAAAAAGAAAGGGAAAGAAGGAGAGTTAAGTAAGCATGTTAACTTCCAAGGGGTAATTCTATAAATACAGAGTATTTTTACAAGGGTTTTGTGAAAGCTCATATAAAACTGAAAGAGGAATGTTTCGAGTTTGCCTACTTTCTCATTACAAAATTGCAGGGTAGGTTTATGGAATGCAGCTTTCTGTTTAGCAACAGTTTTGTTTTTTGACATGGAAAATGCAGAATTTAAATTTCTATTTCATGCAAGAATTTATTTTATTTTTTTTTGACATTTTGTTTTAATGAAAGGACAATATTTTGACAGGAAGTAAACTGGGAGAGAGGGAGTGGAATAGGACCAGGACAGGTCCGCAAGTCAGGACTTGAACTTGGGACAGCTTTGCTATACTGTTTGCTTGCATACTCGAACACACAAGGCTATCAGTATTAACCAGATGCAATAGCATTTTAGTTAATGAAAACTAAAACTAAGACTAAAACTATGGGTCAAAAATATTGTCTTAACTGAAATCAAATAAGAACCTAATAAAAGAAAAACAAACTAAAAGCTAAGTTTTTGAAAGTTACTAAAACTAATTAAAACTAAATATATAAGATCTAAATAGAAATGTGTTCACAAAAGAAAAAGGGAAATAAACTAACAACACCATTGATGAAAAGACTAAAACTGAACGAAAAAAAGAAGAAAAAAAAAAGAAAAGCTCATTTAAAAAATGTAAATCTATAACAACCTTAACCAGATGAGCATTTTTAGAGAAACCCTAAAGAAAAAGTGTCTTTAGTGACTGCCGCAGTGTGCAGTTATTTGCGGCCTAGGAGTCTGTTATTGTTTTAGTGTATGCTTGTTGACTGTGGTTTCTTTAAATGACCTGGAGTTGCACTCTGAGATATAAAATGATCTGGATTATACTTGCACACAACCAGCTTGCATAAAATCCAATATAGCAGAAAGAGGAGTGGTGGAGCCTTCTCATATTTATACAGCTCAAAAGATCAGTCTAATAAAAGAGCTCAACCACGCATATCCTTCTAAAAATTTACATCCCATTTAATCTACATTACATACAGCTCAATCTAAAAAGAAACAGAGTAGTTATTATAATTTCTTTCTTAGTTAAAAACTGAGACAGGAGGATATAAGCTCGTCAGAAAGAAGCTTAACATTAAAACCTGAAAATGTAAAAACTATCATTTTTACTGTGGTAATGCATTCAACCTACAGAAGCTCAGAAGTGTGTGTGTTTTACAGATGATTTTTCAGGCAGAGGAAATTAAAGAGAGCATTTCTTAAATCTCAGCCTCCAGAACTAATTGAAGGTAAAGTTGCTCTATAAAACGTCAGCATGTGGCTTTACTCTCGGTTTATGATTGTCTAGAAGAAATAAAGCACTCCACATCCCAGTTTTGTCTACATCATTTTTTCTCAGCCATAATGTGACACTGAGTGTATTTATAATGCACAACAAAAGCTATATGCTAAATACAGACAAGAGAAGTCAAAACATTTTTACTAAATGAATGTTTCTGTGTCTCTCTGTTTTTAGATGCACTTTAATGCGTAGTTTCCACTTATTCACATCATACACCCACATGGCATAAATACTGTTTCATGTATTAACGCCACACAAGTTTTTTTTTAATTATTGTTGACAATAAATAAGATTAAAAAAAGAAAAGAAAATTTGAAAAGCTTATTATTATTATTTTTTTTATTATTATTATTATTGTTACTACCCTAATTTTGCTTTATATTAAAAGCAAACTTAAAGTTAAGTTAAATGAATTAAGTTCATCAAAAATGTTCGCAGCTATATAAAATTTAAATTTTAAATAGTTTAAATTTGAGTTTGTATGCTCACTAAATACAAACCTAATAGATCACGCAGATCATTAGGATCATATAAACTAGAAATTCCAAGAGTTCAGTCAAAGCAGGGTGAATCTGCTTTCAGCTACTATGCCCCCCGCTGCTGGAATCAGCTTCCAGAAATGATCAGATGTGCTCCAACATTAGGCACATTCAAATCAAGACTGAAATCACATCTGTTTAGCTGTGCCTTTACTGAATGAGCACTGTGCTACGTATGTCCGACAGATCACACTATTGTGTCTTTCTTTTCTTTTTCATTCTTTTATAACTTGCTTTAACACATTTTAATCTGATTTTATCTGTTTTTTTTATTATTTGTTTTTATTTTCTTATACTTTAAATTTAATTTCTGTTTATGTAAAGCACTTTGAATTGCCACTGTGTATGAAAACATTTAAAGCTATGTTTAACACTATACTTACCTAATTTTAATTAAAAGGTCTGATGCCATATAGTGTAAACATATAATACAACAAAGTGATTTGGTGACTGGTAGACAGCCAAACAGTCTATGAGAGAACATAGGAGGAGCTAGAGCTGTGCCAATAATCTGTGCCAATGAAGGCTCACAGGAGTCTAATCGCGATCCAAAAGGCACTGAAGAGATCTGTTTCATCTGAGCATGTTTTAGGATCCTCCCTCCTGTCAATTCCTTTCCCAGATATATGCTGGCACAGACTCACTAAAATGTAAAATTAAGGCTATCTGGGGCTGATAAAGAAGCATCATGAAGACAACTGCTTGATCTCTTATGTTTGATTCTGATTCATGATCCAGTAAAGTAAAGGTTCAGTAAAGAACAATAGCAAACAGAAGTTGAACAGAGGTAAATGACAGAGACCTTCTTGAGTTATTGCTACATCATACTCATGATCTAATGAAGCTCATTTGTGTGAGATACAACCCGTTTAATGCAGAGGCGAGCCTTGTAATGAGGCTGTCCTTTGAGGTGTTTCTTCCTATAAGTCAGTGCCAGTTAATCTTTTAAGATCATCACAAGACTTGTTACATTGAGTTTACTTTTCAAGATTAAACCTGCACAACCCAACTGGCGAAACAAGCTTAGAGCTGTTTTCTAAAACCGAGAAGCTCAAAGCGCCCAATTGCACAGAAAACCATGGAAGCTTCCACTTAGCAGAGATTTCCATTACTGTAAAACATAATAGGCAGCATTATCAGCCACTCCAACTTCAAAGCAGATCAATTCAGCTGTGAAAATATGCCACAGTTCAAGTATACTACTCTGGAAAACAAATGCTAGGTATGCCCAACACAGCCAGAGAAGAGTTTTTTATTTATTTTTTTAATACTGCAGGGATATCCATTTGATGGTCTATCAAGGGACACTATTAGGTGCTGTTAACCAGCATCACTGTGCACTCGCTCATCACAGATGACTAAAGCTGCTCTGAGAGAGCCATCCTGCTGGATAAGCATCATGTATACTGGGTATAAAAGGTCTGACCATTCTGCGTTAACAGGCAAGAGCGTATAATGGCTCATTGGCCACAGGGGAGTGCTAAAAGAGAGGCGTTTTGGGGTCCTACCTCCGCTCTCTCCCTCAGGCTGTCGAAACGGGGCAGCTCAGGGAGCTGGGAAAAGCGGCGGTCATAGATGCAGAGATGGAGATGCTTATCCAAGACTCGGAAATCTTCATAGCTTCGTCTCACGATCCAGCTTCGTCCCTGTTGGGAGGTAAAAGAGGGCCGTAACTCAAAAGGTAAACAAACAAATTAAAGTGTGTTGATGTTTGCTTCGCAGAATAAACAAGAGGGCTCAGTTCTTGAATAAACCTCATCTGACCAGAGTAGTTTCACCGTGACCACACACACACACTAGGCCACTTCAGAGCAGTCACACCACAGCTGTGTGTGTTTTATTCCGGACAAAACAGCATTCAAAGACATGAGGTGAGGGACAGTGACCCACAGAACCTTTTTCTTTTATTTTTTTACAGTTTTACATTTCCTGATATTAATACTGATTATTTGAGGGAAGATACAACAACAACAACAACAACAACAACAACAACAAAACAGAATACGAGGCTTTGGAAAAATAATGAACAAATCCATGTATACATCTTGGACATTGGAAACATCTATATTCACCATGCAATGCCTTGTTAAATGCATTTTAAAGCTTCCAGAAAGGAAAAGTAGCGCTGGGTCATTCTTAATGTGGGGGGAAAGGGGTGGGGGGTGAGAGATTGGATCTGATTTTAAAACATTGCATCATGACAAAAATATGTTTAGTGTTCAGAAAACAACACTGGCTGAGCTAAAGCAGACAAGCTCTGGATTTTATCAGCTAATATGAAATAAATTATAAAGAAATGTTGCATGAAAGAGAAACCGTTGCATCACAGAAGATTGAGGTCGATATGTTTTTTTTTTTTTTTTTTAAGAATTCTTCTTTAACAAGAACTTTTATTCAACGAGAACAATAAGCTCATAAAAAGGGCAGGTTCTGTTGTGGGTTGTGTACTACCCACTATAGAAGAGATTGCACATGATCGAATGATGGACAAATTTGTCAGTATGATGAACCACGATAATCACCCTCTCTTTCATACAGTCCAAGCGTGTGCAAGCTCTTTTAGTGCAAGATTAATTCAACCCCGGTGTCACAGAGAAAGATACAGGAAGTCATTTTTACCAGTCATTTTTATCAGATTGTATAACCAAAATCATACTAGATGACTTATGCTGAATTGTAATAGTTTTTAGATATGGACAAGTGTCTACCTGTTGTTTTTGAGACTAAGGTGTGCAGTATGTATGTAATTTTATTATTGTTTTTATATCTATGCAACTTATTTTTTTTTTATTTATTTTTTTTGTATGGAAAGCTGCTGTGACAACAAATAAACTTATCCAAAGATGTTAAATATGACAATTATAATGTTACAAAGCTTCTGTTTCAAAGAAATGAAAAACAATAATTAGCACCGTTTTCAAACCTGACAATAAGAAATGTTAGAATTATTTCCAAATGATCACAACAACAACGGTAATGCTTTCAATGGAAATTTGCTTAAAAACTTTTATGAAATCTACCATCCTGTATCTTTTGAATGACATTGTGTGTGTGATAAAGTTAATCCACAATCAGCACATAAACATCTCTTAAATCTACATAATTGCACTGCAAATCTGTCTGACAGCAGGGAGCAGGTCTGATAGGGGATTCAGCAGCTGTATAAAGCACCTGAGAAATCCCAATTTGAAGATGTTAATGAATATGAAACCGAATATGCTGATGGAATCCTATGGGGAAGAGTGTGGGAATAAACACAGAATGTTAACCTTCTCATCCCCGCCTCGCATGTTGGATTCCTTCTACCCCAATGCCTTTGTGGCTGCTCTGTGCAAAGCATCAATCATCCTGACAGTGCTGTGCAGCTTGACTGGGCCACATTGTGCACTGCTGCAGATCCACGGTTAACCAATCAGACCTCCTAATTAAACTGTGTACTGCAGTACATGCATGTTTGCTAGTTGGCATACACGGTTTGATATATTAAGCTCTGGGATGATGCTTAAAGGAACACTACACTTTTTTTGGAAATAGGCCAATGTATAAGGAAATTAGGAAATAGATTTAAACATTTTTTAAATTTTTGGCAAATTTCTGTTTTAATAATTTTCCCATTTAAAGCGTAGACCAGTTACATTGTGTACCAACCCTGACAGTTAGGGCTGCACAATATATCACTTTAGCCTCAATATCGCAATGTGTGAACATGCAATATTCACATTACAGGATCTGTAATGTGGAGTCAGGAATACAGTTAACCGGGTACAATTGTGAAGTCATTCATTCATTCATTTTCTTTTCGGCTTAGTCCCTTTATTAATCTGAGGTCGCCACAGCGGAATGAACCGCCAACTTATCCAGCATTTGTTTGCTGTGAGGCAAACGTGCTACTCACTATGCCACCGTGGCGCCAATTGTGAAGTCATTTCAGTTTAACTATAAAAACGTGGCAGTTTATTAGTTGTGCATGTTTTGAGGCCTGTGACTATGTTTAAAGCATTTGGGCACAAGGAATTATTGCATTTTGTAGCTTAAATAAAAATGTATTTTATTTAATAAATGTATATAAGACTATACAACTTTATTGTTCATTCATTTGCTTTTCGGCTTAGTCCCTTTATTAATCTGGGGTCACCACAGCGGAATGAACTGCCAACTTATCCATCATTTGTTTTACGCAGCGGATGCCCTTCCAGCCGCAACCCATCTCTGGGAAACATCCATGCATTCTCATTCAAAAACATACACAATGGACAATTTAGCCAACCCAATTCATTTATACCGCATATCTTTGGACTGTGGGGGAAACCGGAGCACCCAGAGGAAACCCACGTAAACACAGGGAGAGCATGCAAACTCCACACAGAAATGCCAACTGACCCAACCGAGGCTCGAACCAGCGACCTTCTGGCTGTGAGGCGACAGCACTACCTACTGTACCTGAATACTGTTAGACTCCATTTATACCATTGCTCTATCTATGCTGGTAATAAGTGTGTTCTCATTCAATATAAATGTATTAATTATTTCAAAACTATGAGCTATATGAGTTATTTGGTAAAATATCGCAATATAAATCGCAGAAAGCAAAAATATCATGTATGTTTTTTCCAATATCATGCAGCACTACTGACAGTAAATGAAAACTTGCTATTTTCTATGCTGGGAACTATAGTCTCCTTCTGGCGTAATAATCAAGGAACTTTGCTGTACCATGGCTGTAGGAGGTGCAATGATATTACGCATCCCATGAAAATAGTTCCCAGCTAATGCTGCATAATATCATTGCACCTGCTGCAGCCATTGTACAGCAGCAAAGTTCCTTGATTATTATGCTGGAATCAGTATAGTTCCTGGCCATGTCAATACAGAAAATAGCATCTTTTCATCTTCCGTTGGTCTTAGTATACGATGTAACCATCAAACTTTTTGGAATTTTTGAGTGATATGCTAATAGTCTAATCTGATTTAATGATTAATGCTAAGCTAAGCTAAAAGTGCTGCTGCCAGACCCGGAGATCAACTGAATGAATTAAAAAATGATAAAACTGAACTGTTTATCTCTAGGTGACTTGTAAAATGAAACTATTTCCAAGTGTTTTCAGTGTTCTTTTAATCAATGTCAAAAATATCCACTTAGGAATTTACACAGCAAATCAGCTTTGAAAACAGTTTTATAGCAACTACAAAAACAACGTATTTGCCACCGGTATAAAGATAAGGCACACAAATTCATGTATGTGACAAGACTATAATGAACTCTATTCTCACTACACTAACATTATATAGATCAATTTTCCACTCCAATGGAGCTCAAATCAATTCATGATGCTACCCTTTTTCAAAACCATTTAGTACTTTTCCTCTCTCGTTTGGAATATATACACTTTTCCTTCCTTTGTTCAGTCCCCAAGCCACAGAGCCCATATCCACAGTAAATGGAAAACCTCAAAGTGTTTGATTTGCCATCTTCCCAAATGAGGACCAGAGAGAAAATACCTCAAAAATGCTGCAGTACTTGTGCACCCTTAAAGAAAAAACCCCCAAAAAAACAAACACCTTCCTGCTTCCAACGCATTTCATAAGGGTCTGAGTACTGTATTTGTTTGGAGGAGCAGCAATGAGAGTGGAACTAAAGTGCTTTTCCTGTGTGTCTGATTCCTGTCCATTCAAGAGGCTCCTGGCCAAATATGCACCCTCAGTCGTTAACTTTTTTTTTTCTCTCACTTTATAAACACACAGGAGCAGTGCTGTGGAGTTGGATATCTTCACAACACACACACACCAGAATAAAATGAGGTTTCCACACACAAAACCCAGACTGCAGATATTTTTCCACTGAGTTTGCAAGGCTGCCAGCGCTCAAATCAAGTGCACAAGCAGCCAGTTTCTTGCATTCTACTCAAGATTTAAAGGGACAGCTCACTTTAAAATTCTGTCCATTTTTTGACTTAAATTTATAGCTTAACTGGGATGACTGAAGTGCATAAATCATCTCTACCTTTAGTGAAAAACCACTAGCACAATATTAGCAGACTGGAACAAGACATTTTAAACCTGTACGTTTCCGAAATTCATAAACACAATATATAGAGTCATAACACAAGATTCTCGTGCATATAGACAAAATTATTATTATGTAAGAAACACTTTTACCTGACAGTAGATCTGAACCAAATACACAGGCTCTTTTGACTCCAGGCCATTCCGTGTCACTTCAGTCTGCTCATCTGCGAGGGTTAACTATGGAGAAAAAGATGAACAAAGGGATGATTGGATGTTCTTGTTTTAGTGACAGCTGTAGGCTGCTGATGCTGAAAACGCATAAGACATCCATCACATCTTGTTGCTATTATGAGAAAATTTGGCGCTATCAGTGAATAAACGACTAGCAGAAGTGTGTGTCTCTGCAATCATGTGTAAAGATGGCTCCTCTGGTAAAAAAAAAAAAAAAAAAAAAAAGGTGCTAACGGATTTGTCAGAGACTGAGTATATTGCCCACATACTATAAATAATAAATGCAGATGCACAGAAACAGTGAATCCAGTGAGACAGATCAGAAACTGAGACAATTCATAGTGACATGAATACATTAATTTAATTTGGAATGTAGTCATGCATGCAGTTTTTATGATAGTTCACCCCCCCTCCCTCAAAAACAGCAACAACAACAACAACAACAACAACAACTTTTTTTACTCATTTACTCTCCCTCTAGTGGTTATAAACCCTTATGACTCTGCTGAAGACAAAAGACAGTTTGAAGAAAACCGAAAAATTGTAACCATTGACTTCCAAAGTAGGCAAAAAAAATATAAAGTAAGTGGTTATAGGTTACCAAATTTTTCAAAATATCTTCTTTGTGTTAAACAGAATAAAAAAAAACTTGCAATGTAAAACCCAAAAAGTTAAGGTAACTCAAATCATTTGAGGAAACAGATTGCTCTCAAACATATTGCAAACCATAAAGTTAAAAAACTACTCCTAATGAGTACTGTGAACTTAATCTATTTGAGTAAACGAAGCAATTTGAGCACAGTGAAACCCAATAAAGGAAGAGAACTCAAACCAACTGTAAAACCTAATAAATTAAGGCAACTCAAACCATTTGAGGAAACAGATTGCTATCAAACATTTGAGTTAAAAAAAAATCTACGAGTACTGTGAACTTACTCCATTTAAGTTAACTCATTACCTTTAATATTGAGTTCAAAACTCTTTTCAAATGAGTAGAATTAACATTCTATAAACTTAACTACACTCATTTCATTTGATAAAGTTGACTGTTGGGTTTCACAGTGTGTAAAAGATGACAGAATAGTCATTTTTTGGATGAACTATCCATTTAATACAAATCAAGAGACTAATATAAAAAACTACAAATACTAAGTGACAGCTTCATAAAATACAAAGTACGAATGGATGAAAAATGTATTTTTCTTAATATTCCAGAACTGTAAACCCAAATTTGCATAACTCTTTTGTGTGGGGAAACAAAATATAAATGCACAATGACTAATTATATATCATTTATATAAAATGTTCTCTGGCCATGATCATGATCACATACAGTAGAGTGTGTAAATGGTTAAGTGTTCTGCGAGTGACAAATTTCTACAGTGACTCATTTGAGTTTGTTCATACTGTGAGATGGTTGATGACCTCAGTGAGACACACACAGTGAAAAAAAAAAATCTTTGTCTTGCCAAACACAAAGGGTGACTACATCTCTGTCAAGTGCAGCTAGTCACACTCCCACATGAAGCAAAACATCATCACACAGAATTCCTCTATCCTAGGCTGCATTAAAACAGCAAATGCATCTGGCCTTTTTAATAAGCTTGAAGAGCTTTGACAGCAGCTATTTGGACTGAAGCATTGAGCTGTAAATCTTGATAGAGCGTATAAATGGTTTCATCCAGGTGGATCCACTGATGAATAATTTAATTATTTACACAAAATTTCCCTTGAGATCAATAAATGTCTTTCCGTCTCCATCCATCTAAGTAAATAGCTTGAATGGATGTTTACGCATGCAGCACATATCTGAGAGTGGAAGAGCAAATATAAAACCACAACTCTAACCACTTGTGTTTGTTTACAACTTATATTAACATTATTTCTGGTCATCTGATCCCAAGTTGACAGGCAAGGCAGTTTTAGTGAAAATGTTGGCTTTTTGCACTTAGTGTAAATGAGCATGGGCAAGATTTTAAACCCTGTTTGGTGGATAAAAACAAAACAAAACTGCAAGCTACAGTAGATCCTGTTTTTGCTGGAATGCATTAGGGCACATTAACGCATAAATTCACAAATGTGGTCATGTAGATTCTAACCAGATAACAAAATATTTTGCAGTATGCAAGTATGTTAGCATTGTCTACTCACCTACTTTTTGTTGGTTTATTACAACACTACGCAGTCTTTTGTGGCAGGTGTCTTTGAATAGTTTCCATTTGTAACTGAAGGATCCAAACTGCATAAAAGATACCAAACGCTCCTTTAAATGGGAAAAAGATCACGTGAACCCTTAAATCTGTAGTCAAATCTCATCTCTACGAGTGCGCGGCAGTGTTAATTACACTCAAGTTCAGAAAGCAGCCATTAGGTTGTATTCCTGTCACGATGAGTGAAAGCTCAGAGGCACTGCACTCTTTAGAGCGAGAGGATTATGCCCTTAAATAAGGCAGGGTTACAGAGAGCTGTGAAGTATTAAATATCCGTCTCAGTGAGTGTGCGAGTGAAACTTCAGACATCTTAACAATACCACACGAAGGCCCGACTGAGCCACGGTCTGAGACTTCCGTTCATTCCACATCCTTACAAGTGAAAAGTGAAATCTAATGCTGCCTCACTGACGTGAGCGAAGAAACAGACCTCTGACCAGCAAGGTCTATATGAGAAGAGTGGGAAGGGATTAGAGGGAGGCACAGCCAGGTGTGCTATACGTCAAGTTTGGAAGCGGTGGGCTTCAGTAAGGTCTGGTGAGCCAGCTCCTCGGAAAACCCTGGGTAATATGAGAAGTAATGACCCAGTTAAAACCAACTCTTCAACAGCTTGCCAGTGCTGAGAGAAAGAGAGGTGTCCCCGCCACCACTGCCAGGAGATTCCACTAAACTTTCAGACTTAAACTGTTAGGGAAACATTCTTTAGCAGTGACCATAAAGTCCCAACGGACACGCACACAAAATCCTTCGCATAAGTGGTCAGTGATCCTTGGCGGGACAGAATGTTCAACTGCATTGTTTGATAGAGCCCATGGATAGCATCTACACTTTATGGGGATCCTTCAGCTAATCGTTTACAAGCACTGACAGACATGAAATATATTAAAGTACCCCTGGTGCTTATAAGGCACATCACCTTCCTCATGAGCCGCGACAAACATCCATTTACACTAGCGGTCTGTATATCTCCATTGTGCGTGGATGCACAAAAGGATCTTAGAAAATAAAAGCATGAATTCAATGGCCCTAGTAAGACCCTAGACATTAGGTGCCTCTTAATAGCATGTCTGCTATAGTGTAAATAAAGAGCGATTAAAGGTATGACTAAGAGTAAAATAAAAGGGTGGGAAACATACAAGCAGAATGAGCAAGATGAGCAAAGACGACTTACAGAGCCACAACATCCCGTCTGAACTGATTAATGCAGCATCTTTTGTTCACCCCAAGATTCTGGCAGCACGCTGGATGAACAATTCAGAAGCCACACATCTGAACATTCAAGGATTCCCGCCTTCGATGTCCAATAGTGAAGCATGTGTGAGAGAAACACCCGCTGTTTTGTCCAGCACAAATCCAGTCTGCAGAACACAGATGTCAGTTGAGTTTCCCACCCCCTCCTGGGTGCAGTCCCGGCTGAGTTGTTGTAAAGCACGAGGACCGAGGTTCCCCCTTTGGTGTGTTCCTGCAAACCCTTAGAAAATGTAGAGCACTGACTGCTCGGCTTTTTGTAATATTCCAGCTTTCCCAGGACTTCGCTGCAGTTTGGTTTTCCTTGTTTGTGTTAGATCCTCTAACTCCATGCTATCTGCAATCCTCTACAGCAGAGAAAAAAAAATAAAGAATGAAAAAAGTGTGATGCAAAAAGCAGTCGTTCCTTTGCATCTGTTGTGGTGTCCTTTCAACACACGCTGTCGTTTTTCTCCGGACTTTAACTGTCTCCCCCTGTTCCCAACCCCCAGCTGCTCCCCCTTCACTAGCGCTCAATGGTACAGTCCCTGGGACAAAGCACAGGGCCGGTGAGCCAAAAGAAACAGTGAGGAAAGCGCTGAAGAGGGGGTTGCCCTTGTAGGAGCACAGAGCGGTTCTCCAGCATGTGCCCTTCACTTTCTGTCCTGATCCTCTGGGACCAGTGCAGTCCACAGCGAGAGGAACAGAAGTGACAGAGAATAATGTTAGTGGTGCAGTGAGAAGGTCTGGAGAATCCTTCATGAACGACTAAAGCTGCTCAAGGCAGCAGGGCTGCATTGTCTAATAATCACGCTATTGTAAAAGCACAAAAGACAAAGAGCAGGAACAAAGAGCCTCCATATGTCTCGTACTTTGGCAGGGGGTATTTTCTGTTCAGAGCCATTTTTAATTACCTAATTATCATGTTCAACGATGAAGACAATAAGGACAGGGCAGGATGGTCAACTAATCCAACAACAGTCTCCAATTAGTGAGACTGACCAATTTACGTAGCTTTTTAAAACATATACACTGTTCCACAAAACCTTTAAAGGTCATTCATAGAACCATTGATGCCAAAAAAAAGAACATTGAGCAAGCAGAGGGTAGAGTTCACCAAAGGTGGAAATTGCTGCCAATTACACCTTCATTTTCTGAACCCTTTCTGAATCATTCATCTCTTTCTCCAAACTGCATAAATTATAGATTTTGAATGATTAAATTAATTGTAATTCAAATTAATTTAAATGGCTTTATTTAAATAATAAAATGTTTAAAATAAACAAATAAATAAACGAATGATTGTAAAGATAAAAATTGCACAAAAAAAAAAAAAACAGACTGCTCTCAAAAAAATATATTGTCAAATTCCTGAAATGATTGAAGTTAATGTGTGGTAATGTCCCCATCAATTTGTCAAGCCAAACCTGACTTCTATCTTGAGATCTATTGGCAACTCCAGAAAAGGACACTTCCTTGTTGCTCAGATGCCTCCCAGTGGGATCTCCTGGGTTCTAAAGTTAAGACATGGCTTAAGCCTGTGATTGTGACAAAAGTGGAAAAAAAGGCAACATAGATACTCGAGTACACACCTTACGGCTGTAAATCAGTGGAAGCGACAGAGAAAAGCAGAGGGTCACTCCAAATGACATCACTTGTGCCATCACAGCACATCTGAGGGTGATTATAAAGATTTTCCTGGAGGAGTGTTGTGAAAACGCTGTAGTCAACCACACGAAGCGCAAGATGGATCCAAGAGGCCTGCTATTCGACCTGCAGAAATGAGAAATCCTTCCCTGGAGTCCCACTCGCTCAGAAACACATGGCTGCCTCAGTTTGTACGTGTGAGTTTGGGGAGGGAGGTTGGCTGGTATCGGTTGTTTGGATGATTTCATGGAAGTTGCGCAGACCAAAACAAATACGTGAGCTTAGGGACTTCAGCTAAAAAGTGGGGATGAGTTTAAAAACGCCTTGGCCTAAATTTATGACACATGACTTGCCATTTGCCAACATAGAGTGTGTTCCCGCAAGATTAGAAACACATATAATGCAAGTTAACAAACTAATCATTCTACTGAGAAAGAACTGGCAAGGTTGCAAAGCAATGACCTTTAAAAGGACAGAATTGCAATCCCACTGAATAAAGAAATGCCAAGTTGTATGATTATAAAGTTCCTCACTAATGTGTCTGGATCAGCAGTAGAAGAGCAATATTTGGGGTGGACACATTCCAACAGAAGATTTAACACCCTCAAACATCCAATTCCTTAAATCCAGAGGCTATGGTGTACACAGCACATTCCAAAAAACCAAGAGGAATGCACTGGGACATATTAGATGGGACATAATTAGTATGTGAAGCATTTATTTTTGACATTAACATCAGCAAAAAGCATGTTAATATTGTGATCGCTAGAAGTAGTAGTAGTAAAAAAAAAAAGAAGTTACATTTAAATACACTTAAACCGTCAGTCTGCTAAAACCTCTCTGCACAGCAGCAGGTTCTGCATCTGTGACTTGCATCAAAGCTCAAAAGTATCATGTATACACCGCATTTGCAAGATTACCAAGATAATATATTTAAATTGACCCCCTTTCAAGCATCACAAACTGACATTAAAACACTTTAACAAATTCACTGCAACAAATTCCAAGACAATTACTGTTGGATTGGCAAATTGCCTGTTGTTATACATAATTTGTAGTTTATGTGCAATTAAAAGTTATAGAAATTTTGTCTGAATTAAAGAAAAAATGACTATATTAGTAATTATGTTAAACAGCTATGATTAATGTAAATCTTTTTGCTAAGAAAGATGCCTGGTTATGTTTACAAAAGGTAGGAACCCAATTAAATAATTCTTTCTTCGTACATTTAGAATCAATCACCTGAGCCATAAATGCCACATGACTGATAACTTTGGAGCCATTTAATCTGTTTTGTAGTTTTAATTTAATTTCATTGCATGTGCAAAATATAAAAAGAAAAAAAAAAAGAAAAAGAAAGAAAGAAAAAAAAACTCAATCATGAAAAAAACTGATTTATCTGTCATAGGGGCAACATGACCTATGGACCAGGAAACAGCCTTATCCACTAAATCACACATTAAAACAAGACTCTCTCTTAACACTTATAAAATTATAATCCAATAGTGACCTAGTTCATCCAGATTTGCCTAAACAGAGGCTGGGCATCTTGCCAGCTTTGCCAGGGTAAAGCCTTATACAAATCCACAAATCACGCTCTGAGAGGACATTCAAGGAAAATAAAGTCACTGCGTTGAAGAAAATCAATCATATTCTCTTTCACAAGTAAATTTTACAATCTAGACTGATAATACAAATGAATACATGCAAAATTTTGGTGGCTGAAATATCTGCTGTTGATGGGACAGGACTGCGGAGGTAAGAGCAGGTCTGTGCATATAAAGTGGTCTTCCCACACACTCTCTAACCTAAGGGGGTTGGAACGAGCTGTATTTTTATCAGGCTGCAGAGTAGTTGTGTTTTTGAGTGCATGTGCCCACAGGCAAATAGTGGAGTGCTTCATTGTTTCATTGCAGAGGAGGAATCCTCATGCAGCAGGATCTCTGAGAATGACATAACCAAGAAAGGTAGCTTTGACAGGGTTTCAAGTGAATGGGAGATTAAAGTGGATAAAACAAAAACACACAATAGAGGGGTAAAACTATAACAATAAGACCTGTTGTAAAATGACTTTTGGGTTTACAGGATTTTAAGCATGCAAAAAAAAAGTACAATTTATTTGCAAAAACAGAACAGTAAACTGCTAAATATTCTGATTTTTTTCAAATAACTGTTTGCTATTTTAATATATATTTAAAGAAGTTACAAGAAGTTTACCAGGAGAAGTTGCTATTAATGGGCACCATTATTAGCTGCTATTCAGTGAACTGCAAAGAGCTTGAATTTGTGTCCATTGAACATGCAGAAGAATGAACATGATTTATAACCCTAATTTGCTCATGACATCATTCATACTTTGCTTAGAAGTAACAAGCAGCTATAAATACCTTTGCAGCTATATACTGTATAAAAATAAATAAATAAATAAAAAACACTTATGTGTCTGCTGAGAATGATGTTTAAATCAATGTGTAAATCTCTGCTGCATTTTCCCCTCTCAATAATGAAATAAACTCACAACAAAACAGCAGGTGAGAAAGAAGGTGACCTTCCGTGTCTACAACAGTAGGTCAAACATAAAATTAGTCTGACTTTTAAAAACGAATGCCAAGACCCCTGAAATCCGTTCTTTTTAGAACGTCTTATGTAAACCCTACTTAAGGACAGGATCAGTAAGCCTTTGTGCTTGGCATATCTCTAAAACAAACAATGTCCCATTACCAAAACTTACAAGTGGCGTTCACAAGAGAAGTATTTTGATTTTAAAAAATTGCCACAAAGAACAGCAGACATGAAAAAAAATCTCAACATGTACAAAACCACTTTAGTCTCTTTCTAGGCTAATCCTGCATTGCTAATGTTTTAAGCTAATTCGTCAGATAAGCTCTGATAAACAAAAGGTGCTTGCACACTGAAAACGCATTGTACTGCACAGATTGATGACAAAGCCAGCTCAGCAGCTTGTAAACATCCCAAAGAGATCTTGCGGTATGCTTTCCTCAAACAAGGCCTACCGCGGTACAAGAGCAGTGGCTGTCAGAGCAGCACATCGCAGGACACAGGTACAACAGCGTGAGGCTTGGCCAAACACATATTCTGTTTGTGTGCAGCCAGCATTTCCGCAGAGAGGAAGAAACTGCACAAAGCTATTTACAAGCTGCTCCTGCAATGCTAGAATGGATTAATGAGCTAGCCTGATGTTCTACAGA